>JAJOZX010002341.1:355000-465000 GCA_023014485.1 Bathynomus jamesi
CATTTAGACACTTTCTTTTTTCATTGCTTTCATTGGCAAAAATCGTGACAGCAATGACTTCAACAGTTCATCTTTTGTAGTTTGGACTCCTTGATCATCCTGGCCAATTTTTGAAAGAAACCTTTCAAGCGCGCACATGTTTGGGATAACAGTAGAGAGTAAACTATATTCTGTACTCATTTCTTGGGTGAGTTTAAAAAATGGCTGTAAAAGCTTTAAAAGATTTTCAGTCAAGTGCCACTCATTAGATGAAATAACAAGTAATTCACTATGATCAGCAAGGTATATTTGAACTGATTTTTTCAACTTAACCATACGTTCTAGCATCAAATAAGATGAGTTCCAGCGCGTTAAAACATCTTGTACCAATAGAAGAGGAACATGACCCTGTTGTGTTTGGAGAGCTTTAAATTCAGAAGTAGCCAGTGGGGAGTGGTTAAAATGTGTCACTAAACGTCGACACTTTGCCAAAAGATCTTTTATAGATCGTTGAGCCATTAATGCATCATTCACCACTAGCTGTAGCAAATGAATTGAACAGTGAACAGAAGGTATTTCCGCAAGGTCACATCCCAAAGCTATGTTAGAAGCTCCATCTCTGACCAATATATTACGCCTTGATCTGTCAATATTCCATGATTGCCACATAGATTGCAATTTGTCCGCTATATTAATTCCTGTATGCGATCCTGAAAAATGAGCTGAATGCAATACTGCATTACAATGAGTGTAGTCATTCATGATCCAATGACCTGACAAGGAAATGAATGATTCATTTGAAGAAGAGCAGGTTCAAATATCGGAAGTGAAGCTAATGTATTTCCCTTCTTTCAATTTATTCATAACAATTTCTTTGAGTTCTTCATAGATTTTGGGTATGACTTTTTCTGAAAAATATGTTCGATTTGGTAGCAAATACCTTGGCTGTACGTGGGCCATCAGTCCTATAGGCTATAAAGCCATCTTGTTCAACTAAACTAAAAGGATGGTTGTCCAATGCCATCATTAATCCTATCTTTTTATGTAAAGCTTGAGCTTTTGAGTCATTTATATCCCATATTTTCTTAAAGGAAAAACTTTCTTCTAACGTGAGTTGCTTTTCCATGGCAACTAATTTTTTCTCCTTCGGAGCCATTGAGGTGGTCGCTATAAGTTGATTTTGATTTTCAGATGATTTGTTAAGTTGAGACACTTCTTTATATTCTTTTGAATGCAGCATCTTTGCATGATTGTGCAAAGGTTTTGTGCTATAGCACCTAGCACCCAATTTCTCTGATCCCCTTTTAATCTGTTTGGAACATAGGGAGCAAATAGCTATCGTTGGATTAGTCTCATGTATTGTAAATATTTTCCAAATAAAACTAGCCATTTTAGGGGGTAAATAATGTTAAAATATTGCTGTAAGCCTGTAACTAATACTAACTAGCTATATAGCTATATGATTTAGGCAATGAAACAATCCTGAAAAGGATAAAATATAGGTAATTAGTAAAGTTATGGAAAGATAGCTATAATTTACATCAAATAGTGATTAAAACTTGATAGTATAGTCAATTAGTCAAGTAATAGCTAAATAATAATATATAAAAAATTATGAATTATTTGAATGATATTATCCGGTATCCGGCCGGATATTTTTTTTCATTATCCGGCTATCCGGTATCCGGCCGGATAGTAAAAAATACTATCCGGCACACCCCTAGTTACAAGGAGTTACAAGGAAAAGAAGTACCTCAAAAGGCCTTGCGGCCCATACCGAGGAGGTACCAATGGCAACGGGTGCCACGGAAAATTTTCTACACACTCAAATAGTGTGAAAAATTTGGTCTAACCTTTTCTTGAACTGATCCACAGAGGAACTGTTCACAACTTCCGAAGGTAACCTGTTCCATGTGTCACAGATCTTATACGTAAAGTAATTCCCACACACACTAGTCCTAAACCGTTTCAAATCCAACTTCCAACCATTGTTGCGAGTTGGGTTATCATTTAAACTAAACATACTTCTAAAATCGACATCGTTGAACCCGCGTAAGAGCTTGAAAACCTAGATCAGTTGACCGCGCAGCCTCCGAGTTTCAAGCGAAAACAAGTTCAGGGCGCGTAACCGTCGATTGTAGCCCATATGCCTAACGGAAGAATTAACTTTGTGTCCCTCGCCTGCACTCGCTCCAGCCTCTCAATATCTTTCCTGAGGGTGGGCGACCAGAACTGCACAGCATACTCCAGGTGCGGCCGAACAAGGGAATTGTACAGTGAGAGCACAATCTCCTTGTTCCGAAACTGAAATTGCCTCCTGATATAACCCAATAGTTTCTGGGCTTTCTTTTCTACCTCTACACACTGTTTCGTAAACTTAAGGTCGCTGCTAATTTGCACACCCAAGTCCTTTTCTAAATCAGTCACCTCGATATTACTACCCAACATCGAGTAGTCCGACTTGGGATTGGCGTAGCCAATGCGCATCACTTTGCATTTACCCAAGTTAAACGGCATTTGCCATTTTTCGGACCACTCTCCTATCCTACCTAGGTCCGCACGCAGTTGCTCGATCGCTTCGGGCGTCCCAACATTGGCCCCAAGCTTGGTGTCGTCAGCGAATTTGGCGATCCGACTGACGATGCCACCGTCGATATCATTTATGTAAATGATAAACAACAGTGGCCCCAAAACGGAACCCTGAGGAACCCCGCTAGTGACCGATGCCCAACCCGAACTAGTCCCTTTAATTACCACCCTCTGCCGCCTATTCCTCAGCCAGTTTTCAATCCACCTACCTATTTCCCCACCGATACTCAGCGCGCGCACTTTCGCCATTAGCCGGCGGTGAGGTACCTTATCAAAGGCTTTCTGAAAGTCGAGATAAAGTATATCAATCGCCCTACTCTTATCGTACTCACTCAACATGACGTGGAAAAACTCGAGCAAGTTGGTGAGACACGACCTATGCCGTCTAAACCCATGTTGGGAGTCCACAAGCAGCTTGTAGGAATCCAAATGGTCAACGATCCTATCAGCTATTATCCCTTCTAATAATTTACCTACAACTGAAGTGAGACTAATGGGACGATAGTTCCCCACCTCGATGGGCCGAAGTGGCCCCTAGTGTGCCCACTATAAAAATTTCTTATGTTCTTGTGGTTCGGAACCCACGTAAAATTGTAGGTCCCCTCCGCCACCACGGAGGACATGCACAATACACAATTACGAACACAGTTAGGTAGACCAGCCATGAGTGGATCCTATCATCCTAGGGTCTTTGTTGGTCTGAAACATTATATGTATATGTATAATGTATATATGTATATACATATATGTATATACATATGTATATGTATATCACGACCTGACCTAACCAATCGTCAAAGGCGTACAGTTGACCTAACGATTGGTTAGGTTAGGTCGTGATATTTTCGTTAGTGAGCCTTATAAGGCTAATTAAAGAAGGCTGGAGGCCCTGATCTTCAGGTGATCCCAATAAAATACAAATATATATATATATATACATATATATATATATATGGGAGTGAACTCAGAATGGTTCCCTGAGGTTTTTTATGATACACAGACCGTGCATGGGACAAGGAACTCTTCTGGGAAAATTAAATCCACTATAGTCTGAATAAGTAATGGTAAATGACAAACACTATAGTTTTTTCTTTTTCATGATGTTAGCCGGACGTGGGCAACGGGTCACTCGCAAAGAGGTCCCAAAACTATAGCTTCCCTCACCAGCTATCTGCAAAGCAGATAGCTGGTGAGGGAACTTATATTTTTGGGACCTCTTTGCGAGTGACCCGTTGCCCACGTCCGGCTAACATCATGAAAAAGAAAAAACTATAGTGTTTGTCATTTACCATTACTTATTCAGACTATAGTGGATTTAATTTTCCCAGAAGAGTTCTTTGTTCCATGTACGGTGTGTGTGTATCATATATATATATATATATATATATTATATATATATATATATATATATATATATATAATTCAGGATGCATGTAAAAATTATAAAAGATTTTGTATTATTTAATCCTTTCGCTCGGGGTGTGGCATATAAACTACACGTCCAATTTGCACTCAGATCCGGTTGTGGTAAATAAACCAACTCCTAATCTTTTCTGTACTTTATAAACCAAGATATACCCATCTCTTTCCACTCTCTGGGGTTAAATATTGTGGGTATATATGTATTATAATTCGAATTCATATTATTCGCTTCAAAGCTATGGCCGGAGTGAAAGGATTAATATTGCTGAAGTAAAGTTTCAGTGGTAAAGGTTAGCATCTCGAGTATATTAATGTAAAGGCTTTATAAAAGATGAGAGCGCGCATTGATTGATTTTAAATCATTCAGTAGATTGTTACACAATCCACCGCTAATTAATGAAAGAATTTTCGGATCACCTGAAGATCAGGGCCCCCAGCCTTCTTTAGTTAGCCTTATAAAGCTAATTAACGAAAATCTCACGACCTGACCTAACCTAACCAATCGTTAGGTCAACTGTACGCCCTTGACGATTGGTTAGGTTAGGTCGTGATATTTTCGTTAGTTAGTCTTATAAAGAATATAGTCTGCTTTTGATATACAGTATATTCTCTCTGCAGATACCTTGTTTAATGTTCGTGACGTCTCTGATTGTTCATTATATTCTCTATTAATATGGTCGGGTCAAGTTGTTTTGCAATTCTGAACATTAAGGGAGCGCATCTGTACTTCAAATATATCTTTAAATTTTAATATACGCTTAAATATTTTAATATACGCTTAATATATGCTTAGGGATTTCTGATGTATAGGCAAAGTAATCACTTATTTATTTTTCTAATATTTCTCTCATGGTTTATGATTAAAGGAGTTGATGATGTAATCACACGCACTGCCATACGCAGTAATATTGTATGCGAGATGTGGATAAACTAGAGAAAAGTACGGCGTTTTAAGTGTATTTGTGGGAAGGAAATGTAATTTTGTTAATATAAAGAGAATTTCGATAGGTTATGATTTATGTTTTCGATATGTTGACAAAAGGGTAGAGTGTCATCAAGCACAGCTCCTAATAATTTTCCTTCAGTGACACTCAATATCAAGTTCAAGTCGACAATAATATTAAAGTCTGTTATTAATCACCGTTTGAATATATCAAGGGGGGAGGGTGCCATCCATACATTGGAAGCTTTCCCGTTACGAGAGTTGTGAAAGTTATATATATATATATGATGAATAAAACCACGAAGGAAAGGAAACACAAAACGGTGCTCAAGCGCTTTCGTCTAATGACATCCTCAGGAACACTCAGTGTTCCTGAGGATGTCATTAGACGAAAGCGCTTGAGCACCGTTTTGTGTTTCCTTTCCTTCGTGGTTTTATTCATCATAAATATTTTTCACGTGTTACTTTCGTGAAATAATTTTCATATATATATATATATATATATATATATATATATATATCAGAAACAGTAAGAGGCCCAAAATGATTCTTGTGGCACGAGATGTGTAATTTTTAGTTCGGCGGTGATAATATAAAGGAATACAAAGGACACCAAACAGCAACAGACCGGCTGGTCCCTACGACGGTCTGTTTAAGAAAGAAGAAAATTTAAAGACAAGTGAAAGTTTCAAAGCAAAGCTGAGAAAAGAGGTTGAGAGGTAGGAAAGAATTTAAAGATGAAGTGAAAATTTTAAAGTACAGAAGAGGGAATCCAAGTGAAAATTCTATAACATTTCTATGCGCCAAAATATGCTTCCAACTTGGGGTTAAAAGGCAAGATAAGCATCTAGTTTCTTTTTAAAGGACTCGATCGAATTACTTTGAACTATGCTGGCTGGCAATCCATTCCACAAATTAACTATACGATTGAAGAACATATGTTTACCCACTAATTTGGAACCATTACCGACCGCGAGTTCTGTCTGCATTCCTGAAGGCGAAATATTTTTTGGCGTCGACATTATTAAAACCTGTAATCATTTCAAACACCTGGATAAAATCTCGAATTCGCCTTTTTATAAGTGAGAATAAATTTAATGATTCTAAACGGGCAGCGTATGATTTGTTTCTAAGTCTAGGAATCATATTAGTAGCCCGTCGCTGCACTCTCTCTATTCTGTCTATGTCCTTTCTATAATGTCTATAAAGTTATTATGTTAGATGTATTGACTCGTGTTGCATATATATATATATATATATATATATATATATATATATATATATATATATATATATATATACAGGGTGGGCCGTAAGTTTCCATACATAGGAAAAATTAAACGTTTGTTTTTATGTTTCAGATACCCTAAGAATATGCGTTTGACGTAAGATCTTGTTTACTGATGAAGCAAATTTTTACGTCAATGGAGAGGTTAATCGGCAAAACATACGTTATTGGAGTAATGCTAACCCTAACTGGCTGAGTCCGACGAAGATGCAAGGTGCCGGTAAAGTGATGGTGTGGGCCGGGATATGGGGTGACAGAATTATTGGACCAATTTTTTGTCAGTGGAAATCTTAATGCCGAAAGGTATCTTAACATGTTGCAAGAAGAGATTTTCCCATCCCTGCTAAACGAGGAAGGTAACTTCCCAGTTTACTTCCAGCAAGATGGAGCTCCACCTCATTATGGTCTTCACGTGCGTCGGTATTTGGATCAGCAGTAGTTTCCGGATGCTTGGATTGGTCGGCGTGGTCCTGTGGAGTGGCCTCCCAGATCCCCAGATCTCACCCCCCTTGATTTCTATCTTTGGGGGCACTTGAAGGCCATGGTGTATCAGGAAAAGATACGAGACATAAATCATCTAAAGGAACGTATCACCAACGCCATTACAAGCATAACGTCAACTGTGCTAATGCGTGTTCATCAACAGTGGGGAACACGTATTGAAATGTGTTTTCAAAACAATGGCAACCATGTAGAGCATATTATATAAATAAAAATGGTTGTCCATAACAAAATGTTTATTTTTCCTATGTATGGAAACTTACGGCCCACCCTGTATATATATATATATATATATATATATATATATATATATATATATATATATATATATATGAGCCAATTTAGAGCAACGTTGTTTATGCCATAATGAGATAATTTATAAATAAATATGTCGTAGGAGTTGTATCATGGGCTCTTGCTTGATAGGTCCATAAGAAAGAGAACAGAAGACTCTTTATTATTAAGATTTTTACATATAGTATGTCTAATACGGCTGAAATCGCGTCCCTTGTTTAATGGTCCTCCCTAAAACCAGACTCCTACTTCGATATGAAACTATTTTCTTCGAAATATTTTGAGAGCTGCATGTACACAAGTTTTTCAAATATTTTTTCTAATGTAGGTAATCCCTGAACCCTATCCCTTTCTTGATGGTGACCTTCAGAATATGAACTTCATTTTTTCACGAACTAACTAAGCCTAACATAGATAACCAAACATAGATAAGCCCAACATAGATAACCAAACTAAGCCTAATCTAAATGAGCCCAACCTTCATCCTCCAATACCTTTTTCACCCACCAACCTCTCTCATCCTCAAGCGGGCCTCACCCCACCTTGTAGTACTAAACCCTTCAAACCGGTGTAAGAGTAGATACATCTATACTACTTATTACATAGACATAACGAGGTTCTAAAGCGTATACATCTAACTTTTGCTAAAGATTTAATTTCACTTCTAAAAGGTTTGGACTTCATCAAATAAGAGATGAGAATAAGTATGCGAAGGTTATCACAGACAAAGCCTACGACACCAACCAATTTGCTTGAAGTATAATACAGTATATTGTTACAAGGCTAATTACCAGGTCATGGGTTAGGACAGTAGTTAGGTAATCAATACATCGTGGTCTTTAACCCTTCCGCTACTGGGGGAAGGGTTAAATGTACGTTAATGCACGTTAATGTACGCTTCCCGTATTTGAATGGTTAAAGGCAGAAATGAATATACTAACAATATTTATTTAGTTGTATATTTATAATAGTGATTAGATTTATAATATATATAATCCAATGCAACCATACCATGATAGACTATATTAAAATATATAAAAATTGGATCATCTGAAGATCAGGGCCCCCAATCTTCTTTAGTTAGCTTTATAAGGCTAACTAACGAAAATATCAAGATCTAACCTAACCAATCGTTAAGGGCGTACAGTTGACCTAATGATTGGTTAGGTTGGGTCGTAATATTTTCGTTAGTTAGTCTTATAAGGCTAACTAAAGAAGGCTGGGGGCCCTGATCTTCAGGTGATCCTAAAAATTTTTTTATATGCAATTAATGTTAGAAATTAAACTAATAAATTACCTTTAATCATCATCAGCTGAAGTTAATATAGTCCTTGCAAGATATAGTCAAACAAGGTTTTCTGCATTATTTAATATGCCTCTGAGGTTGGTATTTTATTAGGTGTATAATTAAATTACAGCCGAATATAATTTTAGAGGTCTTGATAATGTACAATATATTCAAAATTTATCATAATAAATTACTCTTAATTTTCAACAGTAAAGGTTAAGAGGATCTGAAGTTATGGCAAAAGACGGTTTTTGCATTATTTGGTCATTTAGGTTTGGTTTTTGTGTAAAGTTATTATTGAGCAACATTAAAAAAAATGCTTTTGAGAGGCTTTTTCGCCGCTTCCCCCCCTTAAAAATGACCCCCCCCCCATCCCAAAACACGTCGCATTACTTACTTTTAATATGGTACATTAAAAGTATTATAGATATGAAACCCTAATCCGAGGATCCAAGCGGAAAAAAGTTAATATTTTTCATTCTTTTCTGTTTCAGACCATTGAAATGATGATCACCTGCGTGACGGCGTACACACTGGCTTGGTTGCCTTTGAATGTGTACAACATCCTTCGAGACATTCCAGGAATGTTGGAGAATATCTCGGATGACACCCACTTCAAGCTCTTCTTCGGCGTTCACTGGTTGGCGATGGCGCACACCTGTTGCAACCCCATCATCTACTTCTGGATGAATCCCAAATTCCGCACCGGGTACCTGAATGCCTTTTCTTGCTGCAAAAGCAAATGCTGCGAGGAATGGTGTCCCGCTTCGTGCACCGCCTCTCCTCCCTCTCCTTATTTCTCTTCCATTCATGAGAGGAAGGAAGTGGTGCAGCCGCTCTCGGGCTTGAAGAACCGAGACGCGAGGAAGAACAGAAGCATCTCCCTCTCGTGCTGCCACTCCTGCTACTGTTACTGCTGCACAATGAAATCTTCGCCTCCATCTCCTTCCTTCGACTGCGAACTGAAAACCACGAACAAGAAATTAAATTTTACCTCGAGTGCAGCTGCGTTGGAGTCCGTCTAAACACTTCCGCATTTGTTCGCTCTCTTTGTCTTCAAGAATTCAGATTCAGGTGAATAATAAATACAATTTACTTATCTTTACTCTTTTACATCAACATATTTCGTGGATACACGATATTGCGAGAGATTTTAACTTAATAATAATTGGTGGTGTACACACACACACACACACACACATATATATTGTGTGTGTGTGTGTGTGTGTGTGTGTGTGTTAACGTAAACATCTTAAAATCTGTACGTGTAGTTTCCTAAGTACTATTTTATTTTTATTTTCTATTTGATAAAAGAGAAAAAGTTTGTTGGAAAACATTGAAAATAAAAGAAAAAAGTTTATATCCTTCAGTGAACACAATGAAAACAACCGTGATCTCTCGACAAACTTTATTTAAAAACATATCACATACAACTCTAAGATTTCTCTATGCGAGAATAAACACGTATTATCCGGGACTCCTATTTCTCTCCTCGTACGAAAGGGAGGGAGGGGCTAAAACTCACAGAGAATCACCCGAGCCCGAGCAGTCAAAGAATAGATGGTTATTCCAACTCCGATCGCGGCGAAGGCGAGTGCCGAACCCGTGCCTTCGCGCGTCGAGTCTAATCTCAAACCAACCAGCCGAACCCGTGCCTTCGCGCGTCGAGTCTAATCTCAAACCAACCAGCCGAACCACGGGAGTTCTCGAACGAGAATAAAGCAACTTAAGGTATGAAAAGATAAACGAGAATGACTGGAAAATTATTTGAGAATTTTTATGAGGTTAAATCGATTGAGACGCGCAAAATTGCCTTCTGGAAACGTTCTTCAATAAAGGAATCTTCTCGCTTTCCTTATCTACTGTATTTATACGATAATAATTTGTGATTATTAAGTCAGTGAAATTTATTCTCGCCCTCATTTTATCGTATATATATATATATATATATATATATATTATATATATATATATAAACTGAAAAAATCTTTGGTTAACCCTTTAGCGCGCAGTGTTAACTTTACTGATTTTGTTCTGGCGAACGCCAGACGATTTTATTCAGTCAGTCTCGGAAAAGACCTCTGTGGAGTAAAGGGTTAAAACAACTAAATATATGACTAATATACGATTACACTGTACCAAATGGATAGTCCAACTATGCTACTTTGGTTCATTCAAATCTTCTGTGGTTGCAATAAATACTTACTTTTTAAAAGAGAAATAAGCATGGTTTGTGCAACTACAGTATACTAACGGAGCGACCTGGTGTTGCTTGGGTGAAAGTTGAACACATACTATATATATATATATATATATATATGATGAATAAAACCACGAAGGAAAGGAAACACAAAAAGGTGCTCAAGCGCTTTCGTCTAATGACATCCTCAGGAACATTGAAGTACATAAAAGGTTACGGCCTATATATAGGTTACAGAAAGAAAAAAAATAAAATAAATAACATACATACACACAAACATATATATATATATATATATATATATATATATATATAATATATATATATATAACACACCTTACAACCTTACAAAGGTTCCGCGCGATGATTTCTCATTTCGCGAAGGTCAAGCTTCTCGCCCTCCTCTCGAGTTGGCCTGGTGAAGTAGTGAGTTGGATTCTTGCGCTCTCCACCTCACATAGCCAGGTACGCCCGGCTCATCGGGGATTGTTCTGAGCCAGGCGTCTAGTCTTCTTTTGAAGATTTCCACTGCAACTCCCTTCGTGTTTCTTAGGTCTTCGGGCAACTGATTAAACAGTTTTGGTCCTCTCACTACAAAACTATTTTCTTTCAGGGTTAAGGATGTTCCCTGTCTCGCCTTCAATTTGGGAATACGACACAGTCTACCGCTTCTACTTTCCATCGTTGTTTGGGGAGTTATGGGATTCAGAGTAAGATTAGGGACTAGTTTCTCCATTATTTTCCAAGTGTAAATAATGGTGTATCTCTCTCTTCTCCTTTCCAGTGAATATAGGTCTAGTTCTCGTAACCTTTCCCAGTAATTTAGTTCTTTGCACCATTGATCTTGGCTGTGAAGCTTCTTTGGATCCCCTCCAGCTGTCTAATGTCTTCTTTTTTATATGGGGAAGTTAGGACCGAGCAGTATTCTAATTTGGGTATGATCAGGGTTTTCAGTAGAGGAATCATTACATTCCTATCCCTTCATTTAAAGGTTCTCAATATCTGACCCGTTATTCTCTTTGCTCTGTTTACTGCAATCTTATTTTGTGTTTCAAATTTCGCATCATCTATCATTACAACCCCTAAATCTTTTGCTCTGGAATTTCTCTGAATTTCCTGTCCATTTGGGGTATAATATTCCATGCACTTTAGGTCTTCTCTTTTTCCGTACCGTAATAGCTGAAATTTCTCGGTGTTAAACTTCATATTGTTGTCTTCAGTCCACTTGTAGATTTTGTTTATGTCGGTTTGTAAAGATCCTATGTCTTCTGGGTTTCTTATTTTTCTACTGATCTTTGTGTCATCCGCAAAGGATGTTACTGTGCTGTATCTGGTAACGTCCTCATCTATGTCAGTTAGCATGATTATGAAGAGTAGTGGAGCTAATACTGTTCCTTGTGGTACTGAGCTGAGGACCTCTGATTCTGATGAAGATATCTACACACCACACACACACACACATATATATATATATATATATGCAATAAACGGAGAAGTAAAAATAAAAATAAAAAATTAAAAATTAGAGGATTAACAAAGAGGCATACAGATTTGTAAGGAAAAATATCGATTTTTAGCACAAGATCAAATGAATTATAAAAATACAAATTTATACTGGAAATCTGCCCGGGTTTTAACACTTTGCCTTTTAGAGTCAAGTTTCGATATATATAAAAATAAAATGAAGATTAAAAGTTAATAAAGTAGCATACAAGTTTACCAAAGATTTAGCGTCCTACCCTTTTTATCTAAATTTGTTTTGAAGGAATTCAAAACAACAGGATCGAGTTGAAAAAGACCTGTGCTTATGTTGAAGTTATTTGAAAGTTGGATAATGGCAGACTCAAGAATATTTCTATTAACAATGTTGCTAGAATGAAATTAAACTGAAGCATTATTCCAATCAATACAGTGGGATAACTCTGACAAATGGACAAAAAGAGCACTGGACAACTGTCCTGTTCTAACGGAATATTGATGCTGTTTTATACGTGTGTGCAAATCCTTTCCCGTCTGACCTATGTAAAAGGAATCACATTGTTTACACCCAATTTTATAGATAATGCCTGAATTATTGGTAGGGCTATTTTTACTATGATATTTTTCACAATATTGTTATATGAAAATACTACATTAATATCCCAAAGTTTAAGTACATTAGCAATGCCTAAAAAGCCCGGGAAAAATGGAAGTACTAAAATATTTTTTGACAAAGTACGAGTGTTATTATTGACACGATAGAAAGTTCGTTTTGCCTTGTTGAGACAAGATTCCATAAACGCAGATGGGTAACACAGATCACTTCCAATACCGTTGATTTTTTCAAATTCGGCATCGATGTATTCCGGACTGGCGATCCTAAGGGCGCGGAGAAACATTGATGAAAAAATGGCCTTCTTAGTGGGGGTGTCATGTCCCGAGTAAAAGTGTACGTAGGACAAATTGTTTGTTGTTTTCCGATAGATACTAAACTTAAAACCTGGGCTTTCCCTATGTACACGCACATCCAAAAATGTGTTTGGGATGGCCATGGGCAACCCCTTATCGCCCCTCCTCTCAAATATTTATATGGAGTTTTTCGAAATTACTTACATTCCGAGAATCTTGGGGGTTGGCATCCCTTGGTTGCGGTACGTCGACGATATTTTGTGTATCTGGCCCATGAATCGTGACCTGGATAACTTCCTCCTTCAGTTAAATGATCAAGTCCCCTCCATTAAGTTTACTTTAGAAGTGGAACAAGACAATTCAATCCCATTTTTGGATGTGCGTGCACATAGGGAAAGCCCAGGTTTTAAGTTTAGTATCTATCGGAAAACAACAAACAATTTGTCCTACGTACACTTTTACTCGGGACATGACACCCCCACTAAGAAGGCCATTTTTTCATCAATGTTTCTCCGCGCCCTTAGGATCGCCAGTCCGGAATACATCGATGCCGAATTTGAAAAAATCAACGGTATTGGAAGTGATCTGTGTTACCCATCTGCGTTTATGGAATCTTGTCTCAACAAGGCAAAACGAACTTTCTATCGTGTCAATAATAACACTCGTACTTTGTCAAAAAATATTTTAGTACTTCCATTTTTACCGGGCTTTTTAGGCATTGCTAATGTACTTAAACTTTGGGATATTAATGTAGTATTTTCATATAATAATAGTGTGAAAAATATCATAGTAAAAAATAGCCCTACCAATAATTCAGGCATTATCTATAAAATTGGGTGTAAACAATGTGATTCCTTTTACATAGGTCAGACGGGAAAGGATTTGCACACACGTATAAAACAGCATCAATATTCCGTTAGAACAGGACAGTTGTCCAGTGCTCTTTTTGTCCATTTCTCAGAGTTATCCCACTGTATTGATTGGAATAATGCTTCAGTTTTATTTCATTCTAGCAACATTGTTAATAGAAATATTCTTGAGTCTGCCATTATCCAACTTTCAAATAACTTCAACATAAGCACAGGTCTTTTTCAACTCGATCCTGTTGTTTTGAATTCCTTCAAAACAAATTTAGATAAAAAGGGTAGGACGCTAAATCTTTGGTAAACTTGTATGCTACTTTATTAACTTTTAATCTTCATTTTATTTTTATATATATCGAAACTTGACTCTAAAAGGCAAAGTGTTAAAACCCGGGCAGATTTCCAGTATAAATTTGTATTTTTATAATTCATTTGATCTTGTGCTAAAAATCGATATTTTTCCTTACAAATCTGTATGCCTCTTTGTTAATCCTCTAATTTTTAATTTTTTATTTTTATTTTTACTTCTCCGTTTATTGCATATATATATAATATATATATATATATATATATATATATATTATATATATATATATGTGTGTGTAGATATGTATGTATATATATATATGTTTGTGTGTTTTTTTTTTTTTTTTTTTCTTTCTGTAACCTATATATAGGCCGTAACCTTTTATGTACTTCAGTGTTCCTGAGGATGTCATTAGACGAAAGCGCTTGAGCACCTTTTTGTGTTTCCTTTCCTTCGTGGTTTTATTCATCATAAATATTTTTCACGTGTTACTTTCGTGAAATAATTTTCATATATATATATATATATATATATAAAGAGGGTGTCCCATAAGTCCGGCATCATAGGAAAAATAATAAAAAAAGGCAAAACAAAAGCTTTTATTTACAGAACGTGCTCAATATGTCCACCATTGTTTTCAATACACAAATTCAGACGTGATACCCAGTCAGCAAGCACACGGTGAATGGGTGTCCGGCGAATTTGTCTACAACAATTTGTCTAAAGATACAATTCATCTACAACAATTTGTCTACAACAATTAGTCTACAGATACAATTTAACTACAATAATTTGTCTACAGATACAATTTGTCTAGAGAAACTATTACTAATATTATTTAAAAAAATGACGATTGGTTAGGTTAAGTCGTGATATTTTCGTATGTTTTAACAGTTTTTAACAGTTTTTCGTATGTTTTTAAAAATAATATTAGTAATAGTTTCTCTAGACAAATTGTATCTGTAGACAAATTATTGTAGATAAATTGTATCTGTAGACGAATTGTTGTAGATGAATTGTATCTTCAGACAAATTGTTTTAGACAAATTCGCCTAAAAGCCAGTGAATGATGTCAGGAGTAATGGTGTTACATGCCCCAATAATGCGCTGCCGCAAATGTTCAACTCTTAATTTTCTCTGCGTATACCAGCGCTTTCAAGTGGCCCCAGAGATAAAAATCTAGTGGCGTGAGATCCGGGCTTCTAGCTGGCCATTTCACAGACCCTCGACGTCCTATCCAATGATCAAGGAATTGTTGGTACAGGTATTCCCTTACTTGAATGCTGTAATGTGCAGGAGCGCCGTCTTGCTGGAACCATGTTGGAAATTTCCTTCTTCGTTCAAGACACTGGGAAATGCTTCTTCCTTGAGCATACGTAGGTAGGTGCCTCCAGTGACATGTTCATCGTAAAAGAGGGGGCCTATGATGCGATCCTTCCAAATGCCACACCATACCATCACCCGAGATGCACCTTGTTCCTTTGAAGACGTATACCAGTGAGGGTTGTTTTGAGACCAGTAGCGGGTGTTCTGTCGATTTACCTCACCATTTCCATAAAAAACAGCCTCGTCATTGAACAGAATGGTGGACTGGAAATTGGCATCCCGAGCATATTGTGCCGTAGCCCATTCACAAAATTCCATCCGCCGGTCGGGATCATCTTCGTTTAATTTCTGTAGGATCTGAAGTTTATATGGATGCCATTTGTGAGTCTGAAGAATGCGATGGATGCTACTTTTCGACACTCCTTCTCGGCGGACAATTGCCGAAGAGACTTATTGGGACTTCTGTTAAAATGAGCCAGGATAGCAGTCGCTGTATCATCGTCAGTGGACCCCCTTGAAGGACCACTGCGTGGTTTATCTTCAATGGATCCTGTTTCCTTAAACTTTGCAACAAGCCTGCTAACACAGCTCTGTGTTATTGGCTCGCGGTCTGGATGCAGTCTGTTAAATTATGGTTTGTAGAAATAGAAAAATATGAATTTCTCCTATGATGCCGGACTTATGGGACACCCTGTATATATATATATATATATATATATATATATATATATATATATATATATATATATATATATATATATATATATATATAAACCAACGGTTATATATGTATACATCATATATGACATACTATGAAATAACTGAATTACTTTCTACTTTTATTGAATTTTACAAACAGTGACTTCTCAAACAATTCATCAGACATTCTGTTTCTCTTTGAAGGAAAGAGATTTCCAGCTATGCTAAAAAATCTCTCAACCGGAGTGCTTGATGGCAGTGTAGTGTTGTATTTTATGAACAGTTCTTTTATCAAAGGATACATATGTAATTGTTGAATGTCTGATGACTTATTCGCTAAATAATTAGATAATTCTTGACAAGGTTTGTTCTCAGTCTTACAAATTCTTCGTTTCTTAAAGTATCGCGTTACTGATACTTATTTGTATCGTTGTTAGAATTAAAATTTTGTTTTAACCCAACACAGTATTTGAATACTAAACTATTAATTTATTAACACTAAATTACGACTATGAATTATTTCCCAAATAATAAATTAATCCTGACTAATATTATTGATTCCCGCTCATAGAAATTTGATGCTATCTGAGAGTTAAACTTGATTATAGTTAAACACCCTTTTTAGTTGGTGGTAATTGTCCTATTCTAAGAAAACAAAATAGACCATTACCTTAGTAGTTTTAATTGTAAACACTTTACCTCGATAACACTTGAATATATAGAAGATGAATTACCTGTTTTCTGAAAAGGAAATGTTATACCTAACTGCCTTATAACAGCCTAATTTGAAATAGAAGATTGAACTTGAAAAAGGAATGCAATTTAATGCACTTTACGATGAAACACTGATCAAACCTGAAGAGAAATCAGCAACACAGCTAGCTAAACAGATATGAAACACACTCCTAATTCAATAGCCTCAATAGGTTTATGGTTGTAGTGGTTTGAAAATACGGAAAATATATCCGTACAAAACTTGAACCAACCGTTTGTTAAATAATTAATGAAAGGATTGAATATGATGATGAAAATAATAAATAATTAAGTAGGGAGGAAAATAAATCTAATATCGTATCTTTCGATACGATAAAATAATAAAAAATGTATCGCGATACGATACAAGATGCAGAAAATGTATCGGGATACTACGCCACCCTGTAATCTCTCTCTCTCTCTCTCTCTCTCTCTCTCTCTATATATATATATATATATATATATATATATATATATATATATAAATGAACAATGAATAATCAATATTCATTTTTACATAAGAAACCAAAATCGCCTAAGCGAGTTTTGGATAGAATTTCGATTTCTACTTCTTTATTCATTACTGTATTTCTCTAATTCATCTTTTCTAATAATGACTTATACTGTACGTATGACATAATGTGAATAACTATGACGTCATAAAGTAACTTAATTCTCTTCACGTTTTCCATACCTTGAACACTGAATCACGTGTTTAGTATTTGGACATCTTCCGTATTCAATGTATAGTAAATTCTTCAATATAAAAAAAATTCATTCTCTATACGTCATTATTTATTTGTGGTGTTATGTAGTATAAATATTATCATTCAACCATATGCGCTCATACGTCCATATCTTATTTTGACCTTTATCCTATATCAATTTTATTAAATATTCATTATTTCTCGTGTCAGTCTGTGAAATGCAAAACTTTATGCATTCGTTCGAAATCATCCAAATACGTTCTCGTGTATTCTTTTTTCTAATTTTGTACTTTTTATTTTTAATTATTTCGCCTCCCGCAATGAACTCGAAAATGCTGAGGCAAGTGATCGAATTCCGCTAATCAGCATAAATCGAACATCTGAAAACGAAAAATCTCCTCTCGCTCTAATTTCAATTTATAACACATTATCATGCGTTATGTTAAATCATGTGTGTCATGTTGTGTATAAATTATCTCGTATGTGCCCATGTACTTTGTGTTGTACTAATAACCATACATAATAACCATATATAATAACCGGATGTAGGACAAAGTGTCGACGGACAAAGTGTCGACGGACTAAAATGTCGAACGGACCGAACGAACAATTTATTTTAAAAATTCAAGGTTGCAGAATAAATACATGAATGAGATACAAATTTATTGTGATTATTAAAAATGAGATAAAAATTTATTGTGATTAATAAAAATGGATTAAAAATTTATTGTGCTTAATAAAAATCATTTTTCAAAGGAAATAATATTAGTAATAATAGAAGGCAACGTGTTTATCAATCAATTTCAAACTATTATAAATTATGAGCTATTGCTTTTAGATAATCTAATCCATTTTGAACGTCATAACTTTCAAATATTATGAAAATAAAAACCCACTCTAATAGACAGAGTTTATTTCCACAACAGTTTCGATGCCCACTGGCATCCTCTTCGGGTGGATACAGAAAAACGAATGAACCAAAAACAAAAGGGAAAACAGTCCAGAGCCTTTAAGAAATTCGCACATAGCTTAGGTCCCTTATCCCGACAGTGGAAGGGCATAATGACTTATACTGTACGTATGGCATAATGTGAATAACTATGACGTCATAAAGTAACTTAATTCTCTTCACGTTTAAAAACTATCTTCTTGTTGTATACATATAGATTCTATTATTTTACATAATTACTACATTTATTATTAAATATGTTCCATTTAATATTGTATTATTATTTATTACAGAAATAATAAATTTATTATTACATTGATTATTACATTGTTGTTTATTATACGAAAATTACAAACCGATAAAACAAATAAAAAAAGGGGGGGGGGGCGAGGAAGGAACCTTCAAGCGACTGCTACGAATAAATTAGGTCCCGTTCTTCCGACACAGGAAGGGCATTTTTAGTACGTTTTTTTATCATCATATTGTGACTTTCACGTAGAAAAAGTGAAGTTTTATGCTTTCAAATATTGTTTTTAAACGCTGATTTATTGAAGTATATTTCTTATTTTTTCTTTTAATATTCCTTCCCTGGAATGTTTGCTCTAAAGCCATTTCTGTGTTTGCCTGCTCCAGTCGAATTTTATTAATTAGCTTCGCTTCGGTAGGGTGGCTAATCATGACCCTTCTCTTGAAGGCATTATGCCAGCCTTCAAGAGCCTTATTTGTTCTGGGCAGATCGTTGGCAAGTCTCATAAACTGACCATAAATCAACTTCAAACCTAGGTTTTCTCCTTCTTCCTCGCTGAACAACACCTAGCCATGTAGTCTCAAAATACTGCAAGAATTCTCCTAATGTATCGTCAGTTTCTTCATCAAGAGATCCCATTAGATCGTTAAAAAGAGTATATACATCATCCGGCGGAACAAATGCAAGTGCTTGGATTTTTTTTTATTATCAATGCATTTGCTGGCTCATTACACCAATTTTGCAGCCCTAAAGATTGTATTTTTCTCCACAAACATTGCCCGAAATGGAAATAACATCCATAAATCGCGGTATCTGGAAAGATCTTCTTAATGCTGTTAATAGCAGAGTGTTCAAAATCAACAGTAATTGAAATGGGGTTTAATTTATATCCATGTAAGAAATTAAATATTGTATCATATGTGTTCTCATCTTTTTTGGTTGTGACACAATATACAAGAGGTAAAGTCTTATTTTCTGCAAGAATAGCGTGAATGGTGTAGAGCTGCTTACTAATAGGGGCACAATCAAATGTACCATCACTAAACCATCTTCTCTTTGTTTCCAGAATACAAAGATTTTTTTGTGGTAGAGTAAATGCTAATTTCTTCATTCTTAAATAATAAAAATTGTTCCCCTCTTGTTGTTACAGTCAAATCTTTATTTGCAGATATTGAATTGCGCGCTCTTCTTATTGTGCGTGCAAGAGATTCTTTTTTGGGTAATGTTCCACATCCATCGACAGGAATGTCATTTGTGCACTTATTAATTATAGTGGATGTTATTTCTTCAGAACGTTTTGCACTTTCCTTCATTGTTTCTTTTACTTTAAGAGCATCAATGTGGACCATCTCAGGCGGATGGCAATGATATTTAGTAGAAGAGATTGTTTCTTCAATCGTTATAACTCTACCGCTGCAATAACCACGTTTTTCACATCTCCAAAATATTCTATCTTCGTTCTTTTTGTCCACTACATAAACATATCCTTCATGTATGAGTTTCTTTCCTCCCATGTTTGTCTTAATGATTTCCATTATGAAAGGGTAGTACTTTCTTAAAAATTCGCAGATTTTGGACACTAACTTGATCTGCACTTCTCAGACACGGTAATGAATCGGTTTTCAGACTACTCGTGTTTAACCCTCCGTCTGAAAAGTATTATCTTACATCTGGATTCTGAAAAGGAAGTGGGGGATAATGAGTGCTTGGAAGGTGAACTATAAACTTTAAACTATATCCTAACTTTCTCCTTTATCTTCTCGTATTTCTTTTTTTTTCGTTCCTTTATATGTCTATAAACTATATATATATATATATATATAACTGCAATGACCACGCAGTATATTAATGTATAGAAACGACGTAAGTATAGAGGAGTGTTCTGCACACGAGGAATAGAAAAATAACGAACAAATGAAAAATGAGGTAACCGCCCGGGAATCGAACCCAGGATCTTCCGATTGCCGGTCAGATATGCTATCCACTACACCACGGGCCTCGACCAGTCAGAAGTCGTAATTCTCCTACATAGGGCAGAAACCAATGCCTTGAGAGGGCACCCTCGCAAATCGTGAATATGTACATTTAATTGCAATGACTACGCAGTATATTAATGTATAGAAACGACGTAAGTATAGAGGAGTGTTCTGCACACGAGGAAGAGAAAAATAACGAACAAATGAAAAATGAGGTAACCGCCCGGGAATCGAACCCAGGCTCTTTCCGATTGCCGGTCAGATATGCATCCACTACACCACGGGGCCTCGACCAGTCAGAAGTCGTAATTCTCCTACATAGGGCAGAAACCAATGCCTTGAGAGGGCACCCTCGCAAATCGTGACTATGTACATATAACTGCAATGACCACGCAGTATATTAATGTATAGAAACGACGTAAGTATAGAGGAGTGTTCTGCACACAAGGAAGAGAAAAATAACGAACAAATGAAAAATGAGGTAACCGCCCGGGAATCGAACCCAGGATCTTCCGATTGCCGGTCAGATATGCTATCCACTACACCACGGGCCTCGACCAGTCAGAAGTCGTAATTCTCCTACATAGGGCAATCGGAAGATCCTGGGTTCGATTCCCGGGCGGTTACCTCATTTTTCATTTGTTCGTTATTTTTCTCTTCCTCGTGCAGAACACTCCTCTATACTTACGTCGTTTCTATACATTAATATACTGCGTGGTCATTGCAGTTAAATGTACATATTCACGATTTGCGAGGGTGCCCTCTCAAGGCATTGGTTTCTGCCCTATGTAGGAGAATTACGACTTCTGACTGGTCGAGGCCCGTGGTGTAGTGGATAGCATATCTGACCGGCAATCGGAAGATCCTGGGTTCGATTCCCGGGCGGTTACCTCATTTTTCATTTGTTCGTTATTTTTCTCTTCCTCGTGTGCAGAACACTCCTCTATACTTACGTCGTTTCTATACATTAATATACTGCGTGGTCATTGCAGTTAAATGTACATATTCACGATTTGCGAGGGTGCCCTCTCAAGGCATTGGTTTCTGCCCTATGTAGGAGAATTACGACTTCTGACTGGTCGAGGCCCGTGGTGTAGTGGATAGCATATCTGACCGGCAATCGGAAGATCCTGGGTTCGATTCCCGGGCGGTTACCTCATTTTTCATTTGTTCGTTATTTTTCTCTTCCTCGTGTGCAGAACACTCCTCTATACTTACGTCGTTTCTATACATTAATATACTGCGTGGTCATTGCAGTTAAATGTACATATTCACGATTTGCGAGGGTGCCCTCTCAAGGCATTGGTTTCTGCCCTATGTAGGAGAATTACGACTTCTGACTGGTCGAGGCCCGTGGTGTAGTGGATAGCATATCTGACCGGCAATCGGAAGATCCTGGGTTCGATTCCCGGGCGGTTACCTCATTTTTCATTTGTTCTTTATTTTTTTCTTCCTCTCTTCCTCGTGTGCAGAACACTCCTCTATACTTACGTCGTTTCTATATATATATATATATATATATATATAATTATATATATATATATATACACAGTGGCGGCTCGTGCTCATAATAGTTGGTGGGGCCCGACTAATGCATATACTTAATATCAAAAATTTATGTATCCCATCACTATGTATGGAGGCAAACAATGAATTTACTGCAATTATTATTGGTTTTTCCGCTTTTTAAAGTACGGTAATAGTTCGCAACTGCATTCTGTTCAATCAGTGTAAATCATGTAATTTTTGCACTTTTCTGTGCGTGTACACACATACACATTATAAAACAGTACAATAAACTTAGTTGAGAATGAAATAAAATTAAAAACAAACAGAAATTAGTTAATATTTTATCATAAGGTGTATACTCACGTTTATTTATATAAATATTCTCCTCTTCTGTTTTTTCTGTTGGCAAATTTTTCAATTACCTTTTTATTGTAGTCCGGAATTTGCGATATAAACTCTTTCTGTATTGAACAGACAGCCAAAGCATTTAGGCGATCTTGTGTCATCGTGTTTCTTAAAAATGTCTTTATTCGTTTCAATGTACTGAAACAGCGTTCAGAATCGGCAGTAGAAACAGGCGTCACTAAGACAATTTCCAATAATTTTGACACTTCAGAAAAGGTATCTAGCAGTTTGTTTTCATATAAGAAGCGCATTAAAGCGCAAACGCTCGAAATATTAGCAAAGCTTTTGTTTGAGTACACGATTTCTAATTCAGAAGACAGTTTTTCTCCCCTTAGCATAGGATAATTAGTTTCAATAACTTTGAGGTATTCAACTGGGAATTGTCTAAGATGATGATTAAATTCTTTGGGATCTATTACAGCAAAGGAGCGAAATATTTCTGATTTCTCAAATCGCTCATTCATCTCGTCAGTAATGCGAGTGCATGCATCTTTTGCAAAACTACAAAGTTTATCAGTTTTTGTCCCAATTATATCCGTTTTTGCCTCTTTTATTGGACTTGATGGGATTTCATTATGATTTTCAAAAGCTTTCGAAATAAAGACTGGAACCTCTTCTCTTAATTGACTCATAGATAATTCAAAGTCTTTTAATGCCTATGCAGTGGTAACACTTGTCGTTTTTTTTGCTTGCAGGACATTGTATAAAATTTCTACGTGTTTCATTCCAGAATAAAAGAATAAGAGCCAAAAATTAAACTCCTCATCTTCAAGCGACCTTTTGAATCCAATAGACTGGCATATACTTTTATCATCCCAACCCTCATCATTCTGAATTCTTCCAAAACATTCAGTGAGCTCCTCTTTGTTCTCTTTAACACTATTAACCACTCTGGAATGAAAATTCCATCTTGTTTGGGACACATGAGGAATACGTGTTTGACAAATTTCAAGAAGCAGACTACTTCGCTTTGGAGACATATTATAAAATGTGCTAATTCCATTTAGGATCGAGAAAAACAGTTTCATATTTTTATTTGATGAGCAGACATTTTTAACGGTAATATTTAGCTGGTGTGCGTAACAGTGAATGTAATGTGCATGTGGATAAATTTTCTTCATTTGAACATGTACACCACAATGTAGGCCACGCATTACGGCCGCCCCATCATATGCCTGTGCAACGAGTTTATGTTTGAGATTAAATTTTTGTAGTTCTTCAGTAAGCACATTTGTAAGTCCATTTGCAGTCCTATCTCCAACTTTAGCAAATATTATGAATCTTTCAACAGGTTCGAAGTTTTTTAGATATCGTAGTATAATTACAAATTGTGAATTACAAGCCACGTCTGTTGTTTCATCGGCTTGGACAGAAACAAAACTTATTTCATCTATTTTCTTTTTTATTTCATCAATGTAAACTTCATACATGCATTCCAAAAGATCATTTTGAATTGTTTTAGATGTGGTTTTTGCAACTTTGTTGTTTTCAAGATGGTCACTCAGCGTACTATCTAAGGTAGCTGTATAGCTAATCATGTCTAAAAATACTCCACGATTGCAGGATTGTTCACCTTCATTATGTCCTCGTAATGAGAGCTCATGCGTACCACAGAATTTTAAGCAATTAATTATTCTTGATAAAACATGCCTATTTTTGTCCACAATTTCATTATGTCTCTGAATGCCATGGCGATATCCCTCATTAATAACAGATAAATATTTGTGGTTCCAAACATTCTGAACTGGACAGCATTGTTTATATGAGATTTACTAGATTCGTGTTTCTGGATTCGTTCAGAAAGATGTTTTAAATCTTTACAACCAGTTTTAGTCCACAAACTTTCTCCTCCATATAATAGACAATAAAAACAAAATAAGGAACTCTTTGCACTACTAACCGTCAGCCATTCTTTCTTACCAAACCAATTGCTTGAAAATGTTCTCAGTTTTTTTTCCATCTCGCTGTGTAATTATTATGTCTGTAGGCTGATATACGCCGTCTTTTATTTCTAATTTTTCCTCCAGTTTTAAGGAGGAAAATGGCTTTTTTAATATCTCGTCTACTCTGTTCATCATATACCGGTAAGGGTAGACAAACTTTGGTTAAATATTAATGATATTATTCGCCACCAAATCGATTAGAACACTATAATTAAGCACTACCATACCATTCACTTCCGGTTTCCTAAACAGACTGAATTCAAATAAAAAGAAAAGCTAATCAGCTGTTCCGTTTTTCAATGACATAATCTTTGACTATTCAAAGAAAATGTAATTGGAGTGTAACTAATTAAAATTACACATTGAAAAAGGTAAATATAAAATGAACTGTAAATGAATAAAAACAGATCTATACATTGTGGGAATTAATGACCCCCATCTGTTCATTAAATAGATTAATATTTATTCATTGACAAAAAAACCCACCGTAAACAATCTCTAAATCAAATATGACTGCGATAATTTAAACGAAAATTTTCAGCCTTCCGGGCCACTTCACCGTGGCCCCAAGATCAGCATATTAAACCAATCAGGAGAAATCAGGATCCGCGCGGTGCGTCAATTCTCGTAATACTGTGTTATAATAAATAGTGTATATAGGGCCAATTTAAATGAGCCCTTTAGATATAAGATTTCATGCTCATGTTGAAGAAAGCGTCTATAACTTAGAAAAAAAATATGTTTCATATCTAATTCGAAAACTTAATAATTTATTTCATTTTTTTGCTTTTGTGCAGAGATTACTGGTGGGGCCCGGCCCCTATGGCCCTTATAGAGGAGCCGCCACTGTATATATATATATATATATTGTCTATAAACTATAAACTATATCCTCACTTTCCCCCTTGTCTTTCTCTTTATTTCTTTTTCTTTGTTTCCTTATATGCCTTTCGACACACTGTCCGTTCGACACTTTGCCCGTTCGACATTTAGTCCGTCGACACTTTGACCGTCGACATTTTGACCGTCGACATTTTGTCTGCACTCCATAATAACCATATATAAATATAAAAACACTGTACGAATTATAAACGACGTAATGTACTTTAATAAAATTGTAATTAAATGTAATAATTTAATATAATGTAATGTACTTTAAATGGAAGTGTAATTAAACGATACTAAGTGAATATGAATTAATTGGTAATTGTAATCGTAATTGTAATGAACCAAAATTACAACGTACTCAATGATGTACTTAGATTGTACTGATGTACGGGGCTCCAATAAACCTTAGCCCCCCCCCCATGGCCTAAACCATTAGAGGTACAGTAAAACTAAACATACCTTACAAAAGAGAATTTAATCCTGCATTCAATGAGAAACAATTAAAATTTGGTGTTCCCGCCATTGGCTTCCAAGACAGCCTGAATTTGCTTTGGGTAGTTTGCCAAAAATGACGTGAATAGATCTTGATCGTTACGCAAATTTGCTAAAACAGTTTCAGTGTGTTGCGTCACTGTATCCTTCGAAAATCGATTTGCTGCAGGTTCTTGAAACAAGAGACATTCAACCTTGTCCTTTATAACTGATCCAATGTGTTCACAGACGTTCAGGTCAGGAGAATTTCGTGGCCATTCTTCATTTCCAAAGAAATCGATCTCATGGTTCCACAACAACTGTTGAGTGGCTAATGCCTTAAAGCAGGGGGCCTTATCGTGCAGAAGTGTGACCTGATCGACATCCATAACATTGTTTGGGTTTCTTAGAAAAGGAATGACATGCTGGGATAGAATATCACGAAAATACTGTCCATCCCAACTCTGACCATTTGGCTTCAGCACCCACATGAGCTTCTTTGCAGTGAACAAAACAAACACACCAACACAGTCTGGACTTTTTAATAATTCGCGGTAATGTTCATTGTCATCGATTTCATCTGGTGTTGTGGCCCACACTCGATCATTTTGGTAGTTAGGCCGACGTGTTACGTAAACAAAAAATTCATCGGAGACAGCTAAATGCATGAAATAATCCACATCCCAAGCTTCAAGATAATGGGCAAACCACATTCTGTCATCGATGTTAACTTGAGTTTTTCTTGGCTTTGGAAGTTCATGCCAAGGCTTTAAACCTTGCCTATGACGGTACAGTCGAATGATCTCACCACTAACGATCTTTCCTCTCAACACTTCGATCTCTCTAGAAAGTTTAGCACAGCTGTTTTTCCGCTTACGCGTACCGCTTTCAATGATGTCCTTTGTTTCCTGAGAGAGTGGCAAATTTGGGCGCCCAGATTTGGTTGTATCCATTTCACATTCATCCAAAGTTTTATTCCAATTTCTTTTGACGAAGTCCTCACTTCTTCGCAACTTTTTGGCAACCCATGAACGTGTTATAAAGGTGGCTCCAGCATCACGAGCTTCCCGAAATGTTATTGCTCGTATGCGATCTATCACACGTTGCCTCTCCGAATCACCAATTAATTGAGAAGCCATTATATTATCACTTTATCAGCTAGAGTAATTTTAATACCTGCAATAAATAAAGAATTTTATATATTTTATAATCACTAAAAACTATTTCGATATAAGTAAACATGTAAGTTGCAAATGGGGGGGGGGGGGGGGGCTAAGGTTTTTTGGAACCCTTTACTACTACGAAATTATATCGCCTTCAGAAATGTATACTCGGCGAAAATACGATTTGTTTTTATTTTTATTTTTAAATTTTTATTTGGAATCTTTCAAACATCTGATCATGTGTTTAAAGGGGGGAACTTAACCTTCAACTGCATTCCCCCAACATTTAGACTTATATGATACATGTAATTGTAAAATTAACTTCACTTTATTACTGCTCTTCTTTGGTCACTACTACGAGACTCCCTTGTTAGCAGCCTCGCTGCGAGGAGGGGGCAGAGGCCCCTTGCCTCCCTAAATTTTTAGATTCCGGCCTGAGCCATGGTCGAAAGAGGTCGAACCTCTACCCCTGCAAATTCAGAGCACTACCTGTACATTTTAGAAGTAAACTACAGTCAAAGAAAGTTTTTTTATCTTTTTCCTTCGAGCCTTGTTCTCTTCAGGAATTTAGTCAGTAAAGTCGATAAGTTTAGTACCAAGAGAAAGTATCATAGTATTATCGAAAGAGAAGAATTAACAACTGTCGACCCGATAGCGATAGAAAGAAATTAGAATATTATAGAAGAAACTATCGCGAGAGATATCCGTTGCTGCCTCCCAACCAGAACCCCCGTCGACTCCGAACCACCCCAGGGCCATAGACGGAGGATTCAAACATATATATGCCCGGTTAGGTTAACTGAATGCCCGGTTAGGTCAACTGAATGCCCAATTAGATTAATTAATGCCCAGGTAGATTAACTGAATGCCCGGTTGGGTTACTTGTACACCCTTAACGATTGGTTAGGTTAAGTCGTGATATTTTCGAGTTTTAACGAAAATATCAGACTTAACCTAACCAATCGTCAAGGGCGTACAGTTGACCTCGGAGGCCGACGCTACATAGCCAATGTTCTAATATATATGCTAGAGCTCCGCCCATTTTATGTCACTATCTTTTATGACGTGTCTATGATGTCACTATGTTTCAACCAATCTGGAATACAGAGATCTCCAGCGGCCTCAAATGACCTATGTTCTTCCCCGGCCTCAGTTACCCCTATCCCCCAAGTCTCATCCAAATTTGGTCAGTGGTTTAGCCAGCAATAAGAAAGAAAGTAAGTAAGTTCGTAGGCAGTTCGACCGTCACAAATATTAGTATAGATTTGTATTAATCACATAGCACAGCACAGTTGGATTAACTATGTGGCGTAGTGTGCAGCAGATATTCAGTTATTTTAACTGTGGATTTTTCTCCATGTAATTTGAAATTTATCATTAGCAGAAACAGTATATATACACAGTATAGTTATAGGTCAAATAGTAATATTTCAATAAGAGAAAGGAAAATAAAGACGAATTATCTGGCTAAATGTCGTGAACAAAGGTGAAGACCACACTATCAGAGGGGAAATAGTCATTTACACTTTTTATTAAACCATTTTATCCTCGAAAGAGAGTAAATTCACATAAAGATGCACATTATCTTGCGTCAGAATGGGACAGTGTGAAATGTATTTCCAACCTAAAATAGAATAAAGACCAAATTAGTCCTGAGCGAATTGACAGGACATGAAACTGCTTGGGAATGAAACATTCTTTCACACAATTTTAGATGAACGATGAGAATGACGGTACTGTACATTGTCTTTCTCGGTTTGGTCTTATACACTTTCACTCTTTTGATTTAATTATTATTACTGTACAATCTGTACTATGTTAAAGTATGATGGTGGATATATCCTTCTACGCAATAAAAATTGTTTGGTAGATAAATGGGTACCTTAGGTAGCTTAGTGGTTAAGACGGTGGGCTGCTGATCGGGAGGTCGTGAGATCGAGTCCGGGAGAGGACTTTGTAATTTCTGACCGCCCGTGTTGGAGGGTGGTTCGGATTCCACGTTAAACTGTAGGTCTAAGGTGGAGTGAAAAGCTTGACCTTCGTTAGAATGAACAATTCGGGCGGAAGCCAAACCAAGGTGTGTGTGTGTGTGTGTGTGTGTGTAAAATCATAAGGACCTGCATTTAATTAACTCCTTGCAAATACAGTTTATATGAAATTAAAAAACGTCAATGAGTGTTTCAATGACATCAATTTAAGCTCTAATTCACTCCGAATTAAGTTTGTCAGTTGTGTTCTATTCAATTTGACGAAAATCACATTAAACCAAATTAATGAAGTATTCAGGCATTCATCTCAACTTCCAACTTTCCGTTTTCACTCTCAAACGCACACGTACATACACGTACGTGAACACAC
The DNA here is from genome assembly GCA_023014485.1 of Bathynomus jamesi. Lineage (NCBI taxonomy): Eukaryota > Metazoa > Arthropoda > Malacostraca > Isopoda > Cirolanidae > Bathynomus > Bathynomus jamesi. The sequence continues at coordinate 384,457 of JAJOZX010002341.1, forward strand.
ACGCACGCATTACGTCCACCATTCCAATGAATATATATTTTTTACTGAAACTTCCATACAAAGCCTTTGAAAAGATCTTTTTTATGATTATGATTATTATTAATATATTTCTCTTACAACGAAACAAACTTTTCAAAATTTATAGAAAGGTTTAGTTAATAAAAAAGATGGAAGCTTTGTTAAAATTACTTTATATAAAGGTACAGTATGTTACTCTTGAAACGTCATATATATCATACAAAACGTCGTATATATGTTACAGTAAATGTCCGTAATCAGGAAATACATGTATTTCCTAACACATACAGTAAATACGTGTATTTCCTGATTCACCCAGGAAATTCATGTATTTACTAAAAATGCTAGGGTATACGTGTATTTCCTAAAGTTAAGGACCAAGTATTTCATGTATTTACTGATGCGAAAACTCATTATTTATTCTCAACTCAATATGTATTCTCAATTAAATGATTAAAACATGGTAAAACTATGATAACTAAAACATAGTAAAAATTACTAAGACATGGATATGGACATCCACTGACTAATTTGTTCATTTGTTGGTACAGTTTATGCTGCCATGACATCTAGAATTGCACAAAAGTTTGGCTTTAAAACACTAGCAGCGATTTGTCTTACATTTCTTTGAGCCACTGCAGTTACATTTAGTGAATCCTTGTCCACCACATGTAGACTGGGCAATAACTGCCGACCGTAATGATACTTGCTTCTCTTGACAAACATCAATTGTTAATAAGCGATGAGGGCATAAATCAAATTGATTTCTAGAATATAAACCTTTCAAAATCCCCGCTTTAACTGCTATTCTATACCGATCTGTTTCTAGATCTCTGTAGATGACAACACCAAGTATATTTCTTGGGTCTCCTCTACCACGGTCTACAGCTGGAATAGAAATAACATTATCTTCAGGCTCCGCAGTTTTGCAGTCTAAGCGACTTCGCTTCACCATTCTCTCAGCTTGCCCTAATTGACCAGCAGATGCAGTAGCACGCCGCTTCTTGATCCGCTTCTTGTGGTTTTCTACATCTTGCGGTGTAACAGATGTTATGATGTTATAATGTTCCAGACCAACAAAGACCCTAGGATCCACTCATGGCTGGTCTATCTAACTGTGTTCGTAATTGCGTATTGTGCATGTGCTCCGTGGTGGCGGAGGGGACCTACAATTTTACGTGGGTTCCGAACCACAAGAACATAAAATAAGAAATTTTTATAGTGGGCACACTAGGGGCCACTTCAGCCCATCGAAGTGGCTCCACTATGTAAAAACTGCCTGTACATTGGCAACGACCAATTTTTACAAAACTAAATAATTATCAATTTAAAACTAATTAATTATCAATTTAAAGCTAAAGATAGAATATCTGGATCCAGAGGATCAAGTCATAATAGATTACTATCCGCAAATATGTTACACTCTATATCTATTTATAACCGACATGCAAATATATCAGATCCAAAGAATCCAGTCAATTTCATTACGGTATCCATCAATACCAGTACCTTGCCAACCAAAATAAGTCACGGTCCATATCAATTGCGGACCAAGTCACAATTTACAATCTTATACATTACAATATACATACTTAGGAGGAAAAGTGTAGGTGTGGCTATAAAGACTGTACAGTAATGTAGAAATGTGTGTGCACCTATTTTGGGTCTCCCATTTCAAGGTGTTTGTGGGGCAAGTGAAGATCATGAGTTTTTCAATACCTCACAGTACTATGGGGGGCACCGCTCGGCAGAGGAATCTCTTTAAATGGGGTGTGTAAGGACAGAGAGTGTCCCCTAACCCAAGATGCTGCCTCCCTATATCCCACAACACTTGTAAAACTATGTTTTCTTAAATTTGTTGTACATCTTGGCCAAATAATTTCATACTATGACCTCTAGTCTGGGTATTGTGATCTTTAATGAAAAGAGAATCAAAATCTATCTTATCCAACCCTTAATTTTACTACCATAAACTATACTCAGTCTATCAACATATGCGTCTAATCGATTTTTAAACATGTTTATAGACGTGCTACTAATTACTTCTACCGGCAAACTATTCCAGCTATTTACTATTCTATGCGTAAAAAAGTTTTTGGCAACTGCTGTCTCGAACCTTCTACTTGTCAACTTACACCCATTATTTGTAGTCCTATTATATTAAGATATTTCGGAAAAGCTATCTCTGTCTACGTTATCGAACCCATTCATAATTTTGAAAACCTGAATCAGATCACCCCTTAGCCTCCTAGTCTCGAGTGTAGTCAATTTTAACTCTTTAAGCCTATCCTCGTACGACTTCGACCTAAGCGACGGAATCATCTTGGTTGCTCGTCTTTGAACTCTTTCGATTTTGTCTATATCTTTGCGCATATGCGGATTCCAAAATTGGATCGCGTACTCCAAATGGGGTCCAACTAATGATTTATAAAGAGGAACTATAATATCGCGTGATTTGTTCTCAAAATTCCGAGCTATAAAACCTAACACTTTGTTCGCTTTATTGACCGCTGTTGTACTTTGTTTCGCTACTTTTAAATCACCAGTGACTATAACTCCTAAATCTTTTTCCTGCTCTACGCTTATCAACTCTTTCCCTGATACTATACGCAAAATTACCGTTACGCGAACCTATATGTAAAATTTTACACTTATCGACGTTAAATCTCATTTGTCATGTGACTGACCAATGAACGATTTTATTCAGATCATTCTGGATTTTACCTCTATCTTCGTCATTAATCGCCCTACCACCCAGCTTCGTGTCATCCGCAAACTTTGAAACTGTACTGACTAGACCGACATCTAAATCGTTAATATACAGTATGTAAGAAAAAGCAAGGGGCCCAATACAGAACCCTGAGGAACGCCACTCGCTACATTAGCCCAACACGACTCCGCTCCATCAACGACCACCCTCTGTTTCCTACCTCGCAACCACTCTTCTATCCAATTTATTACTACACCCCTGATTCCATGAGCCTTAGTTTTCGCAATGAGTCTTTTGTGCGGTACGGTGTCAAACGCTTTTTGAAAATCTAAATACACTACATCAACCGCCCGATGACTATCGTATACCGTGCTGCGTATTTCTAACTAAGTTATGCAATTCTAAATGTTCGACTATACGATCCCTAATTATTGATTCCAGTAGCTTACCTACAATAGACGTTAAACTGACTGGCCTATAATTTCCCGCCGCACTTTATCGCCTTTCTTAAAGATAGGTGTTACGTTGCTACTTGAAATATTCTGGTACGCACCCCTCAGAAATAGACGCATTAAAAATCTTTGTTAGCGGCACAACAATGCTATCTATTAATTCTTTTAGTTGTATGGGATATATAGAATCCGGCCCCGGTGATTTACGCGTTTTCATTTTATCAATATAGCGCATTAACTCCCCTTCACTAACCACAATATTATAAAAAATATTACCATTATCAAAGGGTATTATGTCCATGACCGTACGGATATTCGTTACATCGTCTATAGTAAAAACTGACCTAAAGAATTCGTTTAGCAAGGTAGCTATTTCCTTGTTTTGAGAAACTAGATCTCCGTTAACATTTTTCCACGGTCCCAAGACACTTTTTACTGGATTTCTATTGTTGACGTATTGAAAGAATCGCTTGGGGTTTCTTTACCGTCACGAGCTATGGAATTTTCAAATTCGCGCTTGGACTTTTTTATTACACATTTCGCTTCACGCCTTAGAGATATGTAGTTGTTTCGTAACCACAAATTGTCTTTATCGCACTTATGCAGCCTATAAGCCCTATCCCTACTCTTTATAATGTCTCCTACTCTAGAAGTAAATCACAGGGGCTTCTTGTTTACTTTCGCACGCTTAATTTTGTACGGTACACATTCCTCATTTATAGTCCTAAATACTGTTTCAAACAATTCCCACATTAGTTTTGCGTTGGAGTTCCCCAGTACGTTTTCCCAATTGACGTGTGACAATTTATTTCGAAATTTACAAAAGTCTGCGTGCTGGAAGTTGGGAATTTTAGTCGTTAGCTGGTTTCGAGTGGCTTACTGAGAGGACAAACTCTACCATATTGTGATCGCTATTGCTTAACGGTTCTATTACTTGAAGATCAGTAATTAGCCTATCATCCGTAGTTATTACTAAATCTAAAATACTGTCCAACCTCGTAGGTTCCCCAACCTTTTGAATAAGAAAGCTATCCTCGAGAAAATTAACTAAACGATTACCTTCCGCGTCTCCCTGCATTGTATCGTAATTCACGTTGGCGCAATTAAAGTCACCCATAACTAAAGCCTGCTCACTACCGATTATTCTCTTTAGTTCACGATATAACGCTTCGTCCGTATCAGCTGTTTGATTAGGGGGCCTATATATAACCGCAACAAGAAGTTTGAAATCGTTCAATTTAAGTTTTGCTATAGTCGAATCTATCGGTTCTGGAATTGAGTGCTTTACTTCTATAACGTTCGCAATATTATCTTTGATATACAACATAACACCGCCTCCTCGCCTACCTATTCTGTTTTTAACAAAAAGTCTATAACCTCTAATTTGATACTCCCCTACAAAGTCACGTGTTTCAGTGCTAAGCCACGATTCATTTATCGCAATTAAATCATAGTCTTTACAAGCAATTAAAGAAAAAAATTCGTTTATTTTATTTCGTAAGCTATGAGCATTTAAGGATAGAACCTTCAAATTGTTTGTAATTGCGACACCTTCGCGAGCGCAGGGGAAATTTGTGGAATTTACGCTGGGACCGTTCGAGTTACGGCAGCCTGAAAAGAAGAGACAGTATTATGAAATAGTCTTCCTAAACGCGCAGCTCCAACGTCATTAAGATGAAGTCCATCTCCGAGGAACAAGTCCCTCCTGCCGTAGAAATTGTTCCAAAAATTCGCAAAATGCACTCCTTCCTGTTGGCAAAGAGACTTTAGGTTATTGTTAATATAGGTCGCCTTGCTGTAGAAATCGTTACGTTGGATAATTCGAGGAAGTATACCTGTTAAAACAATCTTATTAGTTTTTTCCTTTAATCGCTCTAGTAAGTCCCTGTACCTAGCCAGCAGTTCTTCCGATCTAGAATTTAAAACGTTATTAGTACCGACATGAATAACATACGTTGTGTCCTCGGAGGTACCGTCTGTAAAATGGTCAACACTATTAGTTATATCCTCCACCCTTGCACCAGGGTAGCAGTAACAGCGCGTATGACGAGGGTTTCTCCCACAGAATTCCTCGAGCTGCCCTCGAACAATGGAATCGCCAACGAGTCGTATTTCCGGTTCATCAGCATCTTCGAAACCTAAAACAGAAAACTTATTGTTTGTTATTACTGGTAGACAAGTCTTAGGTTTTCTCAATGGGGCTCCATTACGCACTCGAACGAAGGGTTGGGAACTAGGGGAAGAGAGAGGGCTATTAGTACTATTTATATTATTAGTAGAAACTGAGCAGGAGGGGTCGTAACTGGAGTCTCAAGGGATTCTAATTTTGCCGTCAGGAGCATCACGCTTTCTTCAAGCCTCACTCTGGCCTCCCTCTCACGTTCTAACTCGTTCCTCAGCACTTCCATGCTTGAGCACCACCTGCAAACTAACTGTTCATTATTATTAGCCAGTAAACGCGTAAGCGGCAAATTTCCCTTCACAGCGACTGCAAGTACTTGACGGGGGTGCCATGCTTTAATTAGTTAAAAAAAAAAAAAGAGCGTTTGGAAATTAATAAATTACAACGTAGGTCTACCGCGTGCTTATTGCGCCGTCACCTGAGCAAACCCGCAAAAATGTTCCTGAAACGCAGAAACAGATTCTTGTAACACAAATTTATACTAAATGAATATATAATTAAGCTACCGACGAAAGATCTGTAAAAGAAAGAGTATTAGTAGTACTTATCTGTCCGCGATTCGACCGACTTTTTTCCCACGGTGTGTGACCACACTCTACCTGACCTCTCGAAGGAAGGGAAAATGAATCTTATGACTCTTCGTTTTCTGATAGATTTGAAAAACAAACAAGGCAAGCCACGTGCACACCTTAGTTTAATCAATTAATATAGTAATGAATAAAGTCAATAGATGAAATATATTCGTTAATGAATGATTAGTAACACGAAGTAATTTAGTTAAGAATGCACCAAACACTATTTTTTTTTAAAGACGCCTCAACGAAAACCACTTATTCAATTGATAACACTGGACACTCGATAAAACACGTCTGTTCACAAGGAAAGACTGATCACATATATAGCATAGCATAATTTCGGTCGGCAGGGTTGTCCTCATCAGAGAGTAGTTTGCTGGGTTGATCGGGTTGGTTGTCATCAGGGAGTGGCTGGCTGGGTTGATCTGGTAAGGTGTTTTCAGGGAGTGGCTGGCTAGGTCGGTCGGGTTGGTTGTCATCAGGGAGTGGCTGGCTGGGTTGATCTGATTGACAATCAATAAGTGGCTGGATCGGGTGATCAGGCAGAGTCACAAGAGCATGGAGATCATCTTCATCTTCTAATCGTTCAATGACTTCTCTTGGCAGTGATGAAGAAGTCAGGCCCACTCGAGCATCACACCCAAACATAGCAGAGTATGGCGAACACTTTATTCCGGCATGATAAGCAGTGTTTTTCTGGAACTGCACGAATTTGATGCCAACAGACCAATCTTGTGAGGTGTTGTCGGCCATCCAAGCGACCAACATGTCTTTGATATCTCCATTGGCCCTTTCAACAGATCCTTGGCTCTGGGGATGTCGAGGTTTGCCATGGACCAATAATAGATCTGGCCACATCTGTTTCAATTCACTGATGACATGTGATGTGAATTCAGATCCATTATCACTCTGGAGAATAGCTGGGGCACAAAGGAGAAGAAAGATATCTATTAGGTGAAATGCCACTTCAGCTGCTCGTTTAGTCATTAGTGCTCTCAAAACACAAAATTTTGTCAGATGGTCTTGATAAACCATAATCCACTTGTGATTAGAAGTTGACATAGCTTGCATGTCAATTAAATCTACCTGACCTCTGGATGAGAACTCCTTACTTAGGATCGGTTGGACAACTACCCCTTTCGTCATGGGTCTCTTCCTTTTCTTCTGGCATTCTTCACAGAGATTTGTACAGTTCTAAGGCTTTTATAGTAATGTTGGCATATTTTTTCTGCAACTCTTTCGTCATCTTATCACGTCCCTCATGTCCAGTAGATATGTGGGCTCGCTTAATAATATCAAATGTATCTTCAATGGTGGCATAGTAGATAGATGGATCTGTGAGGTTCTTCCGTTTTCTAATAAGTTTCTCAACATCACCGCACAGGAGAACATCATACCTGAAAATAACATTAAATATTTGATATAATGATATTAATATAATGATAAACAATAGTTAAATATATCGAATAGTTTAAATATTTCGAAATAACTTTTTTAAACAAACTTTCTTAATTTAATAATACTTTAAATTAATAATAATACATCGAAATAACTTACTTTGCTAGCAGATAATAGTCATTCCTGCTCTTAGTAGTCAGTAGCGGATTATAATGGGGGCAAAGGGGGTATTTGCCCCCGGCCCCAGATGCTGACCGGCCCCAAGAAACTATGTAAACGATATAATCTACCGTTGAAATAATTGGTCGACCGTGAGGAAGAAAAAAAAATTCTAGATTCCGCTTCTACAAAACCCAGTTTAGTATCCCATTTATGTGAACAAAGTATACATTTTCTGTAATCACATCTTTGTTTTTGTTTCGTTTTCTGTTGATCGATCCCTGTCAGCTGATCACATCACTCATGTATGATGTATCAGGTAAAGAATTGTGATTTTCTAGTGACACCGGCCCGAAAATATTAATTGCCCCCGGCCCTAACAATGCTTAATCCGGCCCTGTTAGTAGTGGACTTTGCAGCTGCTGATTTCACATTATCCAGGAGAGTGTAGTATTCAGCTTTCGGGATCAACACTGTTTTACATTCCTTGTGTTTTTTAAATAATTCCTGTTTGAAAAACTTTTCAATGCTTTCGGTAGACATATTGACGCAATGTCTGTAAACACAATTCACTGCAAACACAGTTCACTGACAGCGTTGGCTTGGTCACGTGACCGCAGTATCACGGTAACATTTGGTTGGTTCTTCACGTGATTTTAGTATGCACATCACTGCACACCCCTCTGTTTTAGGAAATACACGTATATCTTAGCATTTTTTACTTGGGGGGGGGGGGGGGGGTTAAAATGCACATATAAAATGTGAATTTATAAATGTCCATATCCATGTTTTAATCATTTTAATCGAGTTTTATATCGAGTTTAATCGAGTTTTCGCATCAGTAAATTCATGTATACCCTAGCATTTTTAGTAAATACATGAATTTCCTGGGTGAATCAGAAAATACACGTATTTACTGTATGTGTTAGGAAATACGTGTATTTCCTGATTACGAACATTTACTGTAACATATACAGGGTGTCCCAGAAGTCTGGACTCAGGGAAAATAGACATTATATTTTTAAAGTTTTAAAGTGAAAAACATTTCTAATATCAGTTTTACATACTTCAGGAAAGAAAACACCCTGATGGCTCAGTATACCAATCAAGAGAAGGTGGCAGTGGTATTGCTACATGCTTCCGGAAAAAGCCGGGAAGCATGTCAGTTATTTCACAAACATGTCTCCCTCTGGCTTTTCCCGGAAACATGTAGCAATACCACTGCCACTTTCTCTTGATTGGTATACTGAGGCATCAGGGTGTTTTCTTTCCTGAAGTATGTAAAACTGACATTAGAAATGCGTTTGTTTCGCTTTAAAAATATAATGTCTATTATATATACATATATATATGATGCAAATCCACAAGGAAAAAGAAAAATGATTCCATGTACTTCTGAATACACGAAAGGCCTTGAAATCATTTTTCTTTTTCTTTGTGGTTTGCATCATTCATTTATTTCACGTGTTTAATTGTGAAATTCATCGCGTATATATATATATATATATATATATATATATAATATATAATACACACACACCGCAAATGTTCATAATACTTGTGTGTGTGTGCGCAACTGGGCATAAGTGAAGGCGAGTGTGTGATAATTGTGATGTAGTGGGATAATTTTTTTTGCGAGGTAACACTTTTGGTACCTCGGAATATTAAAAACTGAATTAAAAAAGTAAAAAAAATTACTGTCTGAAAAATGATACGTTGCTCCTTATGAGGTTAGGTTAAGTTAGGGAGTACCTCACTATTTAATGACTAAACAGAAAACACTCATCGAGTCCTCGATTACATTAGAAACACTTTTTTTTTACGCAGTTAGGAGGGTCCAATGACGAAAGCCCGCAAAAACGCCGCCACTCCCATAAAGGAAGAGGAGAGCTAAAATCAAAGTCCATAGTTTTCGAGATGCCTGGGCACACTGCGTTTGGAAGATTGGAAGTCATAGATAGAAAGAAAGATGGATTGAGGAAGACTGTTCCAGAGTTGACCGGTTGAGTAGATGAAAGATTGAAAATACCGATTAAGCCTTACGTTAGAGAGTTGGACAGAAAAAGCATGAGAATATGTCGGAAGTCTGGTACTGCGTGCTCTCCTTAGAGGAGGAGACACGCAGTTAGACAGTTCATAAGAGGAGTGCCCGTAATAATAGCGATAGTAAAGAGAGAGTGAGGCAACATTGGGTGAAGAGGGAGGGATTGAAGACAGTGAGTAATAGGCGGGGAATTGATGAGACAAAAAGCCTTTGATTTCACCCGGTCAAATAGAGTTGTGTGGGTTGAGGACCAGACACATGAGAAGGGTACTATATACAGGGGCGGACAAGACCCCTGTACAGAGACAGCAACTGAGTAGGGATAAAGAAACTGCGAAGCCGGTACAGCACACCTGACCTCTAAGAAACTGTTTTGAAAAGAGTATATGCGATCTTTCAAGGAAAGATCACGAGAAAAGGAAACACCAAGAATGCTAAGAGAAGTGGAAGATTGTGTATTGTTGAAAATAAGGGATAGTTGTGCGGAAGATTGTGATGAGTAGACAGATGAAGGAACTGAATTTTTGAGGTATTAAAAGCCACAAGGTTTTCTCTGCCTTAATCAGATATAGTAGAAAGATGAGAGGTCAGGTGCACCATAATCTACGGGAATCATGGAATGCCTGTTGAGAGGTACGCTTTGTGAAGTGGGCGGAGAAGTGAAGAGTGGAATCATCGGCAGTGGAGTGGATAGGACAGGAAATGCGACTTAATAGATCATTGGTAACTAAAAGGAAAAGAGCGAGTAACAGGAGAGAGCCCTGAAGAACACCACTATTAATAGCTACAGGAGCAGAACAGTAGCCATCTACAACTGCAGCTTAGATCGGCCAGAAAGGAAATTAGAGATGAAGGCACAGATAGAAGGATAGAAATCGAAGGATAGAAACCGAAGGATAGCAATTTGGAAATTAAAGATTTGTGCCAGACTCTATCAAAAGCTTTTGATATGTGTAGCGCAACTGCAAAGGTTTCACCGAAATCCCGAAAGAAGAATGACCAAGAGTCAGAGAGATATACAAGAAGATCGCCAGTAGAGCGTCCCTTGCGGAACCCATATTGACGATCTGAAAGAAGCTTGTGAGAAGAGAAGTGTTTAAGAATCTTCTTATTAAGCATAGATTCAAAAACTTTAGAAAGGCAAGAAATCAAAGCAATTGGATGATAGTTGGAGGGTTGAGAGCGGCCATCCTCCTTTGGGACAGGCTGAATGAAAACGAACTTCCAGCAGGAAGGAAAAGCACTGGATGATAAACAAAGACGAAAGAGTTTGCTAGGTATGGTGTCAACACAGAAGCATAGTTCTTGAGAACAACAGGAGGGGCACCATCAGAACCGTACGCCTTACTAAAGTTGAGCCCAGATTGGGCAGAAAGAATTTCTTTGGAAGAGATTCTAATTTCAAACATAAAGTCAGAGGGAGGAAGAGATGGAGGAACAGCACCGGAATCGTTCAGAGTTGAATTGGAGGGGAAAGTTTGAGCGAAAAGTTCAGCTTTCTTGGGAGAAGAGACGGCAACTGAGCCGTTGGAATGGAAAAAGGGAGGGAAAGAAGTAAAGTTATTGGAGAGGTTCTTGGGTGATGCCAGAAAGAGCGAGAAGAATTAGAATTGGATAGGTTCTCACATTTTTGTCGGATGAAGGAATATTTGGCGAGTCAAAGAACAGATTTTGCACGATTTTGGGCAGAAATATAAGCTAAGTGAGAGTCAGGAGTTGCATGGCGACGGTACCTTCTGAAAGACTCCTCCGTGTTGCGGATAGCATTAGAACATGTGTGTGTGTGTGTGTGTGTGTGTGTGTACTTTATCACTCAAAGATTTTCGAAAATGATATCGAATAAAAAATGTGTATTCATTTCGTAATTCCGAATTAAACCGAAGAGTATTCATAACAAATTTCAATAAATTCGAGCTTGTTGTATTCGGTAAAAAACAACTTTTCATTTAAAAAATGTTCGAAGTATTAAATATTTAAAACCTGAATGAGTTCATCATTTATATGTAAATAACTGCATGTTGATCAAAAGTCATAATTGAAACCTTTCTAAAGTTAACAAATAAATTTTAATGTATTGGATACAAAATTAAAACAAAAATCTTCACCATTTCAATCTTGAATCACATTTTTTGAGTTGAATATTTCCTGTGAATGAAAGATTTTGTGAAGGAAATTTTTTTTATTAATACTTATTAACTGGATCTGAAGAAGGATACACAATTTTCACAAGTATACAATATAAGGTCCAAGACACGTACGTCTACAATTTAAGAAATAAACACTGCACGTAATCTCTAATGTACAATTTCAGAAAAAAGTTAGTCTAGAAAAAATTCTAAAAACATAAAAAATTACTTATTGGTAATATTCCGTTTTTCTTTGGATATTTTATTCTTTTTGATGTCACAAATAAAATTTGAAAAACAAAACTCAGTCATTACCAATTTGTAATTTTTTTTTATGCTTTTTAGAGATTTTAGTTTAAAGGCGAACTTTACCCAAAACTGTACCATCGTTTCCAATAATCGAAATCAATACACTGGGCCGGAACGATGTATAGCTGTGTCGTGGTGCGTATAGTCTTTTCTATTCGATAGTACTCAACCATTTATTAAGTGGCATATCAGATTATTAAAAATTGAGAAAAACCTTCCACTCAGAAGATCCAAAAATATATTAAATAACCTTAACATATAACGCTAAAACAGAAAAAATAAAGGTTTTCTAAACCTATAATACAGGGTGTCCACAGAAGGATCTTACGAATTTCATTTGAAATAAGCTAAATTTGTACAATTCTTTTGTGGACACCCTGTATTTCTCATTCGGTCTAGTTTAACTTCCTTCGTAACATCTAACGTTATATGACGGAGGTACTGTACATACAGTTTCTCGTGGGATTCGAACCCTTACCCAATCAAGGAAACCACAAAGATGCAATCCCTGTAATCTGAAGTCCAAGCCAAGACTCGAACTCAGAACGTTCAAATTAAAAGCCAGGCGCTATACCATGCACTAAGTACGCAAATTCTTAGTGATTCTCAGGCAACTCTGTCTTCTTCATACTTGAAAGTGTGCAAGAATCAGCATCATCATTCATACCATAATTCATCGCATGTCCGTCTGTCCATCTGTCTGTCTTCCTTTTCAGGTCCAAACGGCTGGACGATTTTCATGAAACTTCATGACAAAGTCCCTTTGGATCCCTGGAGTGTTTTCAGCAATTTTTTTTTTTTCAGATCGGGTATGATGGTATCAAAATTTTTTTACTCCAATTTATCCCCCTAAAAAAAAAAGAAAGTATATGCTAAAACACGAAGCACTTACATTTCAAGATTTTGTCCCATTGGTCTTGGGATGTGAAATTCAAAATTTTGATGGTTACTTTCTTTTGTGAATTTGTTGATCTGCTGCTTTTCTGGCTATTAAAAAAACATAAAATTTTAATGACGCGTGGACTCCAGTGGAGGCATTCCCTATCATTAAAGTCTACGAGTAAACCGAGTTCCAAACTTCCAACACGATTCTACGGAGTTTCATACACTTTTTGTGGAATGAAGAAAATAAAGTTGATCAATAAATTTAGAAAAGAATAATAGCTATCAAAATTTTCAGCTACGCGTCGGAAGTCATGAGAGGTAAAAAAATGTGACGAGTTGTATTTGAAATTTAACTGTTTCGTGAGCTTCAAGTAAAATCTGTGGAGCTGCATTTCAAAGTTAAGCGATTCATGAGCTAATTATAAATGTTAAACTCTAACTCGCTTAAAATTTTCTTAAAATAATTTTCATTACAATTTTCGCTACAATTTTCATTCCATTACCATGGAAAAGTAAATGAATATGAAATAGGTTTTCCACGGCCTCATGAAGGACGACGACACGTCTTGATATAATGGGGGAAGTTTTTAGGATGAATGATTCGAAGACCAATTTCTATCGAATGTCAAAATAACAGATGATTCTCGATATACTGTGTGTATATACAGTATGGAAAAGGCAATAAAGTGGGAAAAAGAGCTAATGGAATTATATTAAAACCTATTTCGCAATCTATCATAAATAGAATATTTGAACGTGACTGGCTGTTGCGGGAATTTTTCTGGATACTAATTTTATTTTGACAGGTCTTGATATGTGGCATTTTTCACAAGTTCTTCTTCATCGGAATTTATGACGGAGACAGACAGACAGACAGACAGAAGAAAAATGGCGACAAAGTCTGACATGAAAAGGCATAAGAAACTAAATTCAAACGCTTCGCAAATAAACCATTAATCATTAATAATATAGTACATTTCACGGTGATTTTTTTCTTTGAGAAAACTGAACAATGATTTATACGTCTTTTAACCCATGCCATACTATTTTAAATTTGTAAAAGTGACGTGCGGCAATACTGCTCCTGTCCTTCCTTCTTCACACATCTTCATGTACGATATCTACCGACACTCTTAATGGTCTGGTAAATTGTCGAGTGTCGTTGTTCTTGTAAAGACACGATTTCCAACATTTGCTTGAGGAGGAAAGAAAAGAAAGTGGGGAACTAGGATATTGTGGTACTCAAACCCGCGTCGCCGGGTTGCAGAGTCCGCGTTCATACCGATCATCGATCCAGAACTCTCTCAAACGAAGTCAATATTTACGCTATTTGATCATGTTTCATTTAATTTCCTTGAATAAAACAAAAAAAGTATACGAATGCGTTTAAATCACAATAATCGCCTTTTCCCTTTTAATTTTACCCAAGTGCGGTTACTGCACTTAAAACGCATTCATTTGATTTAGGGAAAAATTTAAGAGAATGAAAAAAAAAAAAAAAAAAAAAAAGCTTAATTTTGTACGTCGTAAATCTTACATTTTGGAAATACACAAAATAAACTTCTCTAATCCGAAAATAGGCAATTAAATTGTTGTCAACAATATCAATAATTTATTTTTCTCGGCAGTTCAGGTCACTGCACTGACAAAGACGTTTTTTATGAGGTATATAAGTGAACATTATACACCATTTATTAGTTACGAATATATATATATATATATATATATATGCATTTAACTGCAATGACCACGCAGTATATAAATGAATAGAAACGACGTAAATAAGGAGCGTCTCTGCACACGGGGAAGAGAAATAACGAATAAATGAAAAATGAGGCGAACCGCCCGGGAATCGAACCCAGGGCCTTCCAATTGCCGGTTGGATGCGCTACCATTACACCACGGACCTCGATCAATCATAAATCGAAATTCTCCTACATAGGGCAGAAACCAATGCCCTGAGAGGGCACCCTCGCAAATCGTGAATATGTGCATTTAACTGCAATGACCACGCAGTATATAAATGAATAGAAACGACGTAAATAAGGAGCGTCTCTGCACACGGGGAAGAGAAATAACGAATAAATGAAAAATGAGGCGAACCGCCCGGGAATCGAACCCAGGGCCTTCCAATTGCCGGTTGGATGCGCTACCATTACACCACGGACCTCGATCAATCATAAATCGAAATTCTCCTACATAGGGCAGAAACCAATGCCCTGAGAGGGCACCCTCGCAAATCGTGAATATGTGCATTTAACTGCAATGACCACGCAGTATATAAATGAATAGAAACGACGTAAATAAGGAGCGTCTCTGCACACGGTTCGCCTCATTTTTCATTTATTCGTTATTTCTCTTCCCCGTGTGCAGAGACGCTCCTTATTTACGTCGTTTCTATTCATTTATATACTGCGTGGTCATTGCAGTTAAATGCACATATTCACGATTTGCGAGGGTGCCCTCTCAGGGCATTGGTTTCTGCCCTATGTAGGAGAATTTCGATTTATGATTGATCGAGGTCCGTGGTGTAATGGTAGCGCATCCAACCGGCAATTGGAAGGCCCTGGGTTCGATTCCCGGGCGGTTCGCCTCATTTTTCATTTATTCGTTATTTCTCTTCCCCGTGTGCAGAGACGCTCCTTATTTACGTCGTTTCTATTCATATATATATATATATATATATATATATATACAGGGTGAGTCAAAAGTCTGGAAACATAGGAACTATGCTTTTCAATGCAAATATATATATATATGTATATTTGCATTGAAAAGCATAGTTCCTGTTTCCAGACTTTTGACTCACCCTGTATAGACACACACACACACACAGAGGGGAAAATAAAAAAGCGATTCCAAGGCTTTTCGTGTATTCAAACACCTCGTCAGAGAATGATGGAAGAGATGTTTGAATACACGAATTTGACTTTGGAATATCCCTATTTTTCCTAGTGGGTCTGTAACATTAATTGGGAAATTCATCCCATACATATATATTAAAACTGTTTGGATTACATCGTGGCCACATTGCAACACCGTTTCCAGTAACATCAACGAAGTTAAGCGATGTTGAGACTGATCAGTAACTGGATAGGTGACCATCCTTTGCCTTCAGGTGATGTATCGACCCTTTGATGCTTCGGATCCCACGCAAAGCTGTAGATCCCTTCCGTCACGTGACCGTTGGCATTATGAAAGAAATTAAACAACCTCAAACAATATTATTATTAAAAATGTTATTTGCGATCAGAACAACATGGATATAACTGCTATTTTATTTGTACCGGTAGCATGTTAATAATGTTCCGTGAAAAACTGTCTAAAAGAGAGAAAATTGTAGGGAGACTCAGGGGTTCTATACCACCAGTTGGATCGACAAGATCATAACATCGACACTCTAAAAAACTAACAACCTAACCTATAGTGAAACCTAGCCAAACTGTAGGTACCCGAACCTAACTTAATCTAACCCTCAATTTTGTCGGTAGAATGTTAAATTGAACAGATGTTGTAATCCCGGACTTAGATAGATTAAATAAATAATATGTATCTTAAAATGTTCCTACTAATCTGCTCCTTGCAATTGCGAGTAACATAAATGAAAAAAAGAACAGTTGTTTTATAAACCAATTTTCTTACGCGCCTATCTTTTGCATTAGAGGCTGATTGTGTGTAACAGCCGCTATGTGTATATATATATATATATATATATATATATATATATATATATATATTATAATATATATATATACAAACAAGGTTATTGTAGTTTTTCACTAAAATATGTCAGTGATATTAAGAGTCCTTAATGTAATCATAAACCAATTACTAAGCAGACTCCCCCCTTCTGTGAAAGGCAATTTTTAATTGTTATAATTCCTCGAAATATTTGGGGTTTTTACGCTTTTTCTTTCAATGTTAAATTTAGGTCTGGTTAGGTTATTAGTAATACTGTACCTATCAATCGTAGCTTTATATATATATATATATATATATATATATATATATATATATATATATATATATATATACAGGGTGGGCCGTAAGTTTCCATACATAGGAAAATTTAAACGTTTGTTTTTATGTTTCAGATACCCTAAGAATATGCGTTTGTAAGATCTTGTTTACTGATGAAGCAAATTTTTACGTCAATGGAGAGGTTAATCGGCAAAACATACGTTATTGGAGTAATGCTAACCCTAACTGGCTGAGTCCGACGAAGATGCAAGGTGCCGGTAAAGTGATGGTGTGGGCCGGGATATGGGGTGACAGAATTATTGGACCAATTTTTGTCAGTGGAAATCTTAATGCCGAAAGGTATCTTAACATGTTGCAAGAAGAGATTTTCCCATCCCTGCTAAACGAGGAAGGTAACTTCCCAGTTTACTTCCAGCAAGATGGAGCTCCACCTCATTATGGTCTTCACGTGCGTCGGTATTTGGATCAGCAGCAGTTTCCGGATGCTTGGATTGGTCGGCGTGGTCCTGTGGAGTGGCCTCCCAGATCCCCAGATCTCACCCCCCTTGATTTCTATCTTTGGGGGCACTTGAAGGCCATGGTGTATCAGGAAAAGATACGAGACATAAATCAATTAAAGGAACGTATCACCAACGCCATTACAAGCATAACGTCAACTGTGCTAATGCGTGTTCATCAACAGTGGGGAACACGTATTGCAATGTGTTTTCAAAACAATGGCAACCATGTAGAGCATATTATATAAATAAAAATGGTTGTCCATAAAAAAATGTTTATTTTTCCTATGTATGGAAACTTACGGCCCACCCTGTATATATATATATATATATATATATATATATATATATATATATATACATCGTCTTGGAACAAGTGAGCATAACTCAATAACTTTTGGGCACGACTTGGAGTATATATCCGAAACAAATCATATATATATATATATATATATATATATATATATATATATATATATATATATATATATGAAATTCATCAAGTAGCTAGCTATGTTCAGTGATAAAAAAAAAATATTAAATCTAGTTTGTCTTCGTCTTTATTTCTCAGTGGGTGTAGAATATTATATTGTCTTTTAGATTTGGAACAAGGAATAAATAATACATAAAATGTAGTCACCGAACACTCAATTAATCAGATTTCTTTTGAAATGAACTTTAACATTTAAAAAGAAAGTTAGTATTCTCATCTTTCAAAGAATAATTAACATTTTTGTTTAATTCAAAGGACAAATTAGATGTGTGGAATTTCTCTTCTTATAAGGAAAGATAAATTAATTTTAATTAATTCCAGAATCACATTATCGACTGTCAAATTATTTCATTACAGAGAGAGTCTCAACGGAAAAGAGATTCTCTTAAGTGAACACTTCATTAATTATAATCAGGAAAATGTTGCAGTACGTATTCTAATCACGTTCATTATTCAAAGAATCAACTTATAAGAGTCGAGAAATAAAATTCTTTGAATCATGTTTGATATTAAAATTTACTTAATGTTAATTAATCTACCTTTCGTGATAAGTAAATGTTATTACTTTGCAAAACAGCTATAATCACTTATTATCCCAAAAAATCTGTCCTAGGGATATGCACAAATCTACTATGTAAAGTATATAGGCCACACCGAGAGATTTGAAACTAACGTGAATATCGTGTTAACGCGTTAGACAGGGTCATACAAAGAGTGCATTCACGTGTTGTTCACGTGCGAGATAACGGTCACACTCTATTGAAGGAAATAGCAAAAAATAATTTTCCCGAGTTATCCGAATCGAAGAAATGGTCTTTCTTTTTAAAAAAACTCCCTCACTCAATATTGGCTAACTTCATTTTTGGATGATGGAACAACAAAGACCATTCTTACACTAAACAACATCAACATTCCACACACTCACAGAACCAAAATACTTGGTGTCACATACAACACATCATTATCTTTTGCAAACCACATTCAGGACATTAAAACCAAATGTACGTCAAGACTTAACACGCTTAGGGTACTAACAGGCACAAACTTTGGACACCAGCAGGAAACAACATCACTCATATACAAACAATATATTCGCTCAGTTATGGACTATGCTAGCCCATGCTGGGCACCCATTATCTCAAACACACACATAAACACCTTACAAACAATACAAAACAACGCACTTCATATCATTACAGGATGCACTCAAACAACATCAATAGAACACCTGCACACAGAAACAAAAGTACTAAAAGTTAGGGAACATTTAGACATGAGGGGAACACAATTCATGGCAGCAGCGACAACTAACCCACAACACCCTTGCCACTACATGTACAATCATGCACCAACACCTCGTACCATTAAGATAACACCAGAGACACATTATAACCAAATACTCCATTCCATACCACGCCCCACAGACATCACACAGTACAGAAAACACATACACACACACCTAACCCACAAAGCACTGACACGACTCGGTCCGAATGCGGTCCTTGGCGCGAAGCCGCCACCCATTAACAGGTCAGAGATCAGCCTGAGAAGATCGGATCGAGTTAACTTAGCACGATTCCGATGTGGACATCACCCCAACTTACGGACATATAAACACAGACTAGACAACTCCATAGACGACACCTGCCACCTGTGCCAGGACACACCACAAACAATTGAACACATTATGACAGACTGTACGGCTCTAGCACAACAACGAACACAACACAACATCACGAGTGCGCTGAACCTCTGGTCCACTCCGGAGAGGGCGATCGGTTACCTGCGTGCCGCCCTTGCTCGATCAGGGTGGGCTGATCGGCTAAACAACAACAACAACAAAGACCATTCTAGAAAAAAGGTTGTTTTTTTTCAAAGTTATTAACAATACTTTCGTCTTCAATTTCCATTTCACTCCATGAAGAATATTAAACAAATATTCTTCATAGACTCGCTGGTTTTCTTCTGTCAATATTTTATTCTTCAAAGAGTATCATTTTGTTGCAAAAACTTCAAAAAGAAGTTGAAATTGTTCCATCATTTCCGTTAATTCATTTTATAATATGGAAGTGTTCTTTTTTAATATATTACAAAACACCAATTGATTTACTGACGAAAGTTCTCTGACGTGAATTTTCTTCACTGTCAAGACAATGCTTTGTTTTTTTAACTTTTATAGATGAAGAGAATCAGACTGTTGAGGCGTGATATGGATTTTTCTTTTGTTAAGCACATGACTGTTTCCATCAATGATATTAAGAACATTAATATAAATTAGCGTGGTTTGAAGTATCTCCACAATGATAGACACGAAAAGACTAAGATAACGCGTGCAGCTTCCATATTCCTTATCCATAAATGTTACTTATAACAACATAAGTGATTACGTACCTAATTTACAAAAACTTTCCTTACCTTCATATTTCCTTCAGGATTTTATTTGCCAAGGTTATGACGATGTATATATTTATTATAAACATAAAATATTAAATAGTTTTAATTTATAATGTACACTTACATTGAAAGGACTATTGATTTACTGCAGAACTGGCCTAAATCAGTAAATACATTAATGCTGGTACTAACGGTTTATAAATACTGTATATTTCTTATATTTAATATTTCTCAGGATTAATTTCCCGCTTTTTCTATTTCTATCAAGCTTCTTTTCCTTTTATTTACCTCTCATTCTTCTATTTTTATCTCATTTTCTTTATTATTATTATCGCACTGCGGTAAAATCTTGATACATAAAAGGGATGAATAACGTAACACGAGAAATAAGTGGAATTGCAATGAAATATCCAAATAAAAACCTAAACGACGCATTATTTTAGCCGTCACGAGCGACTAAAGACCAAAACTTTCCCTAACAACATCTTATTTTACGCTGGATAAGTGTTACCTGTATCTTTCATTCGTTTTACTGGAGTACCACTCTCAAATAAGTAAATCCTATCACTGTAACTTTGCAGTCGTATCAGTTTTAAAACGCCTTTTTTGGTTGAAACATTTACATTTAGAGTAAAACCTCCGAAATTTTTTTTCTTTTTAACAAATTCTGAAAACTTTTACCAACATTAGTATCAGTGATATTTCTTCTTTGGGGAAAATACTGCGAGAAAACCATCCCTCAGCATTAGTAATACCAGCATTTCACGATAAGAAACTCGTTCCAAGTCCGACACGTAGAACGCCAATAACTGTGTCCACTTTGCGAGGATAAAACGTAAACGGAAAGCTATCTACTATATATCTATATATAATATATGTCTGAGAGAGAGAGAGAGAGAGAGAGAGAGAGAGAGAGAGAGAGAGAGAGAGAGAGAGAGAGAGAGAGAGAGAGAGATTTAACAAAGACTCGAGCATAATGAACAAATCACATCAGTTGGTTTATCTTGTTGCAATGCTCGGGAATCCCTACGAATTTCATATACAATATTTCCCATTATAAACGTAGTCACGATAAAAACAAGCTCAGAAAGTATGCAGTAAATATAGTTCGGTTCCCTTTACAGTATATACTCGTATAATATATGCAAACTGTTTGTATATACTGGAATTTATCTTTGCGATACGAAGAATGCATAACGTTGCATGTGAAACCTATTCAAATACAAAACTGATTACATTCACCTAGTCTGTATGTAAACAATATTGATATACTGTGTATATATATATATATATATATATGCCTAAATTTCCAAGTAGCGTCAATTAATTTTTAGCAATTAGGTCAGACTTTGTAAACAAGTCGGACTTGTACGATCTACTGTTTGAGGTTAGGTTAAGTTAGATTAACTGAAGTTAACCTAACCTAACCTAATGTAATGTTAAAGAAATTAGTAAGTGCGTAAAGTCTGAAGAAGCATAAAGGACGACTTATTTGGCTTCGATTTTTTTTAATTAAAATCCTAACACGGGTGAAAGTTTAAAAAATAATCACTGTATGCGGTAAAAAAACGCTTTCTCTAAACTTTCTTACAGAACTACCCCCCCTCCTCTATAGTTCAACACAAGCAAAAATGGTTAAAAATTTGAAAATATAAAATGTATAATCTGTTCGACTTACTGGGTTAAAAATGGTCACGGCCGAAAATTTAAACAAATGTTCGACCAACTTGGGTATTTATGACTACGCACGTACACGCACGCATACAGGGAATCTGTGTAACTAGGGATTTCATGCAAGGTTAAGTCGTGGTATTTTCGTTAAACCTACGGGAAAATTACTGAATGCCCGGTTAGGTCAACTGTACGCCCTTGACGATTGGTTAGGTTTAGTCGTCATATTTTCGTTAAAACTAACGAAAATATCACGACTTATTATCACGCCGCAATGTTGCCCCACTCTCTCCTTACTATCGCTATTATAACGGACACTGATCTTCTGAACTCTCTAACTGTATGCCTCCTCCTTTAAGGAGAGCAAGCAGCACCCAACTTTCGACACATTCTCACTCCTTTTCTGTCCAACTCTCTAACGCAAGGATTAATCGGTATTTTCAATCTTTTACCTATTCAACCGGTCAACTCTGGAACAATCTTCCTCAATCCATCTTTCCTCTTGTCTATGACCTCCCATTTTTCAAACGGAGAGTGTCTAGGCATCTCGAAAACTCCCAGCCTTAATTTTGGCTCTTTTCTTGTTCTATTGGGGGGGGAGGGGTTGCTTTTGCGGGCATTCGCCCTTAGCCCCTCCTTCCTGCGTAAAAAAATCTATGCTAACCTAACCTAATCTATGCTAACCTAATCTAACGCACGATAACTGATCACTTTTATGTCGAGTCGATCAGATATTGTCACCTCGATAGAAACAACGCTTTTGCATTCAGAGATGCTTTTCCGCCGCTAACCCCACTGCACTCGAGATAATGGACAACATTATTTAACTAAAATCTATCTTGCAAATACGAGGGTACCATAAGGTGGACATATAAACGCGTAACTATGCATTTTTACATACAAGAAACGCGTTTGAATGTTGGTAAGGGTTAAGTTTTACATTTGCCAAAATTGCGCAGTCATACATTTATATGATACATACTAGTGATGTAGCGGATGTCATTTTTTTTCACATCCGCGGATGCGGATGCGGATGTTTGATTTCAACATCCGCGGATGCGGATGTCTACATGTTCGTTATTTTTTAGGATATATTCGAGATTTGTTGTGTTTAACGTATATAATAAGTTATTATATAGAGAGAGCTGTAGCTATAATGTACAGTAGTATAATTGATTAATTGTACAATAATTGCTGTACTTTTCTCTGAACATATAAAATAATATCAAGCATCTAACTAATATAGAAATCAATTAGTGAATTCGTCTGCAAATAAATTCGTTATATTTTGTTGAGTTTCAGCCACAATTAGAAACCATAATTGTGTTACCAGGATGCGGGACGTGAACCCAACTCAAATGCACCCCACCGACCTCTTTCCCCAACCTCCTCCACCCTTATAGAAAGAGATCTTTAATTAGCTTGATAACTATTTATATTAAGTTTAAAGTTTTATTAGGCATATTTATAAATGAGTAATTAAAATAAAGTAAACTAAGATGTTCATCGTTTAATGTTCAAACTTAATTATAGGAAGGTTATGCTTAAGGAACATTAATTTTTCTGCCTTTTCTGCTGCCAGTCTGTTTCTCTTTTCATCATATATTAATCCAGCACTGCTAAATAATCTCTCGCTTGGTACGTTTGTTGGAGGACAGGCTAAATGTTTCCTTGCAAGTTTACTCAAGTATGGATAGATATTCTGCGTATTTTTCCACCAACTAATAGGATTGTCACATGCAGCCAGGCGTTTTTTTGGTGATAGCTCTCGATCATTTTTACTACATCTTTTGACATCGCGTAGGTCTCGTCATTGCTGCTTGACTCAAGAAACTGAGAGACAGATTCTGTGATAGATTTGCTTGTTGAAGGTGTTGGTTCTGTCACTGAAACTTTTATTCTTTTGGTGGGTGGCGAAGCGACAGATTCAAGAGATTGAAGCTCTTCAACTGCTTTGCCAAGTGATGATTTAACTCGCTCTAATGTACTAGGTGAAAATAACTTAGCTTTGTAACGTGGATCTAAGTAGGTTGCAAGAGAGTAACTTCATACAAGAACAGCCTCTCGTCTTGTCGCTTGCATCACTTTTGCGCACAATGAACTAGTTCTATTAATATAGTAGAATTTGATAATTTCCGCTTATTAATGACGTTTTATCTCAACGGTCCACATCCGCACGACATCCGCAGTCCAAAGTGCGGATGCGGATGCGAGAAAATGTGCGGATGTGACCTACATCACTAATACATACAGGTGTGTGTATATATATATATATTTTTTTTTTTTTTTTTTAATTTTTAAGTTCGGGAAGAACCGATTCGCCTCTATTTAAAAGGGCATATCTCGGCGGAAAAACAAAGAAAAAGTGAGAGGAAAGACAGAGGAAAAAGAAAGAGAGGAGGGGACAGTCGAAGTGGAAAAAGACCAAAGGATGACAAAGACTGCAGGGTCGAGCCCCATCATCCTTGGGTGCTAGGGCCGGGAGGGCGCACGTGAAACCTCCAGGAACAAGCACGTACAAACGAGCACAAAGAGCACTCAAGAGCACGAGCTTAGAACCCCCTTGCGGGTATATATATATATATATAAATAACGGGTGTGCCATACAAAAGGGTACATTTTAAAAAGGCTATAAAATCAACATTTTTAATTTAATTTTAATAAAACTTCTACACAATAAAACATATGTATTTATCTATATGCAAACAAGTTTTCAGACTAAAATATCAAATAATTCAAATTCTATCAACATTTAATGAAAGAGTATGATTTTTCTACTTAACATGCAAAAATTATTAAACCTTTTCAATATTTTTTTATAAAAATAATTTTTAACGTAAAATTTACCTGAAATTATTAAAAAAATTGTTCGAAATGCTTTCCTTCCATTTCTTTCTGGCTATGCTTTGCTGAGAGAGCTTGTTGATGCACGATCCAATGAAATGGTACTATTGGGTGTCCAATTGCTTTTTCAAACAGCGAGATGAATCCAACATCGGTTCCAACCATACTTGGTGCTCCATCTGTAGTAACAGACGACTTTCGATTTATCTTTCAAATTTAGACATTAGCTGAAGAACTGCTTTATAAATATCTTCACCTCTAGTTCTCAAAGGAAGTGCCAGCAATTTCAATAATTCTTCCTTCATTTTAGTATCCGTTGGATACCTAACTATAACTGCAAGCCTAGCTTCAGAAGTAACGTCTGTAGTCTCATCCAAACAAATGGAAAAGGAATTGCATTTCTTTAAATCCACTTGTAATTGGTTTGAAAGGTCACTTGCAATATTTACAACTCTTTCTTTGACTGTATTCCTACTACATGGCATTTGTTTTAAGCGTTCAATGATTTGGCTTTTGTTACTAAAGTCTTCAAATAATGGCTCAGCACAAGCGAACATTGTTTCTTTGATGTAATCGCCATCTGAGAGTGATTTCCCATGCACACCTATGCAGTATGCAACTTCGTAGCTTGCAGCAACAATGTTATTTTGTTTTTTAGTAAATTTAGTCAGTGTGGTACACTGACTTTTGAATAATTTTAGTTTGTGGGATAAATATTCTTTAAGTTCTTCCTCTGATTTGCTCAGCAAATTCTTATGATGCCTTTCAAAGTGCCGCTTTACCGTGAAGGTTCGACAAACACCAGTCTCGCTGCATAGGAAGCATAATGCTTTGCCTTCTCGTTCAATAACACCATATTTTAATGTCCACCACTCCATAAAATCTGTTTTTACCTTTCACTACAGCTGTTATTAATTTCACTGAATGATTGGGCTATAAATAATTTAGCATTTGGCAAAAATAATATTGTAAAATAAGCTTATATTGAGCGGCACCATAGAAGCAAGATAAAACTTGAGGTGCATGCTTGAGGCAGGGTTGCCAGACGCTTCTTTCTGATTTTCCCTATAAAGTGTAATTCATATATGTATATATATGATTATGTTGTAATATATTTAATTGTTATAATATATAAATAATATTCAAAAGCTAAATTAACCGAAATTATTTGTACGAGGGCCCCACTTTTTTTTTTCCCAAGTTTCCTTGCAAGTTTCAGAAATTTTGTACACGAGTAATTACATACCTTTTTTACAAGTTTTTATTTTTCCACATCGTCTCCATCCTTTTCTACGGCTTTCCTCCACCTCGAAACAAGGGCCTTTATTCCTTGCTGGTAAAAGTCCGCTGGGTTCCGCTGGAGCCACCTCTTAACCTTCTCAACAACCTCATCGTCAATCTGAAACTTTTTTCCATGAATAGCATCCTTCATTGGCCCAAACAAATGGAAGTCTGAAGGTGCCAGATCCGGGCTGTATGGAGGGTGGGGTAACAGTAAAGCGCATTTTTGTGATGGCCTCTCTTGTTTGCAAACTGTTGTGTGGTGTTGCGTTATCGTGCAAAAGGACGTCTTCCAGTTTTGTCTCCGGTCTGAGTTGATTGTTTCAACTTTCTTCGTAATGTCCACCGGAATCACCCCTTTCATGTCCCAGAAGATGGTGGCCATAATCTTTCCTGCAGAGGGAGCCATTTTGAACTTTTTCTTGCTTGGTGAGTCTGCATGATGCCACTCCATGGGTTGATGTTTTGTTTCAGGTTCAAAGTAATGTACCCAAGTCTCATCGTCAGTCACAATTCGTGAAAGGAAGTCATCCCCTTCTGTCTCGTATCGAACCAATGACTCAGAAGCAATTTCTTTTCTTTGGGCTTTGTGATCTTCAGTCAGTTGGCGAGGAACAAACCGTGAACACACTTTTGAGTATCCCAGTTGCTGAATTATCGTATTCACACTTCCTTCACTAATTCCTAGCTCCAGTGATATCTCCTTGTATGTGACGCGCCGATTTGATCGAATGATGCTGTTAGCACGTTGCACAGTGTGAGATATCATAACCGATGCCGGGCGACCGCTTTGTGGCTCATCATCGAGGCTGGCTCTCCCTCTCTCTCTCCGATGATCTCACACGTTTAGACCAGCGTCCAACTGTGCTTCGAGCAACAACAGCATCCTCGTAAACGTTTTGTAGACGTTTGTGAATATTTCCAACTGTTTCCTTCTCTGCCGTTAAGAACTCGATAACAGCTCTCTGTTTACGACGCACATCACTGTCAGACGCCATTTTCGAAACTGCATTAACCATCGGTTTTATACAACGGCGTTTAAAAGCGGGTTTATACAAGGAGGGGAGGTTCAAACTGGAAAAATCCGGTTATGTGAAGCGCAGAAAGCTGAAACTTACTGCCCAAAAGACATTTCAGCCCCATAGCCTATTATTTAGCTAAGAAAAAAGGGTGGGGCAAAATATATTAAGTGCCCCTAGTATTATTCATTGTTCACCATAGTAAAATAGTAACTTGGACCTTAACGCGCCATTGGCTTACATCGGATTTGAGAGGAAATATTGTATGCCTGGCAGAAGCGCAAGATACCAGGCAGCAGAAATGCATGTTGTGCATTGAAATCGTATACTTATATTTTTGTCGTAACTAATATCAAGCAAAACGTTTAGCTGAATTGGAGTGTAGTATGATTCTTTAAGCATTAATAATTTAATCATGGAAATTATCTACAATAATCTATAATTTTTAATGTACCAAAATTTATTTATTCCGAGCATATTTTTTTTACTATTTGAATTTCTGGATAATTGGTACTTCTACTGGTACCAATCAAAACCTTCATCGGTGCCAAGTTTGGCACCCGTGCCAAGGGTTCGCCATCACTGCAGTCTAGGCTTTTGTAGTGAATATGTTTATTATTATCATAATTCATTATTTTTGTATTTACTTCCATTTCTCTTCTACCATTTATCATTCTCTTCACACGCTTTTCACTCGCTTTTGCGTACTGTATAAAAATATGGTAGCCGGCCGAGTCTAAAACCGTTAGACAATGCAAAGGGAGACTGGGATTAATTCATACACTTATTTAACATTTCACCGACTTTATTATTTATGCCGAAACAGACTTAGTTAAACGGGGTAATGCGAGGGGGGATTTAATTATAACACTTAAGTCGGAGACACACAAAAATTTAAATTCACAATTACATCCTACACGCAAAACACCGAGCTACTGAGCTCACTGCGGGCCGATGACTGCCCATTTTGGTAGTTTTCTCTCTCGTCTTGGGCCGAGGGAGTGTTGCCAACTAGTATAGCCAAACAATTATTTTAACGTAATTACATTTTCATTAAATATTATTATCTTCTTTATTAAACAAACATTATATTATAATTTTCTTTATTAATCAAACATTATATTATCGTCTTCTTTATTAAACATTATTAAAATTCTTAATTAGACATTACTACTCTATCGTTATTTTATTTATTAATTATTATCATCTTTTAATTTCTTATAACCAAAACATTCTAATTTTTAATTATACATTACTACACTTTACTAGGCTCTTAATTATAAAATAGTTGTTATTGTTGTTATTATTTTTAATAATACAAGCCGTGCCTTCGGCTCCCTACCCTACGGGTTTGTTATCACTTCGTGAGCTTTTACGCCGCTCATCTTGATAGATCTGACCCTAACGGGCGACTGAGCGAGAGACATTAGTTCCACCTACTTTACGCGAGTCAGCTAATCATAAGAGGCGACTGAACGAGAGAGAGAGATTTGTTACTACGCTCAAAATCGTGCAAAGTTTTTTATTTAGAGATAGATAAAAACCATATATAAGAATTATTAATTTTTTTATGCAGGAAGGAGGGACCAAAGGCGAATACCCGCAAAAGCGCCCCCAACTCCAACAGAAGAAGAAGTGAGCCAAAAATCAAGATCCAGGGCATTCGAGATGTCAGACCACTGTGTTTGAAAGATTGGAGGTCATAGACAGGGGGAAAGATGGATTGAGGAAGATGTTCCAGAGTTCACCAGTTCAATACATGAAAGACTGAAAATACCGATTAACCCCTGCGTTAGAGAGTTGAACAGAAAAGGAATGAGAAAGTGTCGAACGTTTGGTTCTGCGTGCTCTCCTTAAAGGAGGAGGCATGCAGTTAGAGAGTTCAGAAGAGCAGTGTCCGTTATAATAGCGATAGTAAAGAGAGAGTGAGGCAACATTGTGGCGAAGAGAGAGGGATTGAAGACAGTCAGTAAGAGGTGGGGAATTGATGAGACGAAAAGCCTTTGATTCCACCCGGTCAAATACTGTAGGGTTGTGTGGGTTGAACTACCTCACACATGAGAAGCATACTCCATACAGGGGCGAACAAGACCCCTATACAGAGATAACAACTGAGCGGGGGTGAAGAAACTGCGAAGGCGGTACAGCACACCTAACCTCTTAGAAGTTGTTTTGGAAAGAGTAAATATGATTTTTCCAGGAAAGAGCACGAGAAAAGGAAACACAGAATAGTAAGGGAAGAGGAAGGATGGAATTGTGTATTGTTGAGTTTTAGAGGCATTGAAAACTACGAGGTTTACTCTGCCCCAATCGGAGATGGCAGAAATATCAGAGGTCAGGTGTACCATAGCCGTCCAAGGCGAATCATGGAGTTACTGTTGAGAGGGTATAGAGTATATATTAATCTTAAGTTATTATTATAGTTATAAAACAAATACAAAGTCATTACACTAAAGGTATGACATCAGTACTATACAAAGATATCAATATTAGACACGAGAGATGAACAGTAACAAGTAATGTACATTTAATCCAAGAGTTTTACCGAATTGAATTGAATAACCTTCATTATTAATAAAATAAATACAGGTCTTTTTGGCGATATAATTTACATGATCACTCAATTGCAAATTCTTATCTAGCATTACATCAAGAAATTTTGTTACACTACACTCCTTTACAGCGATTTCATCAACATTTAGTTCATGAAGATACACATTTTTTTTTATTAGTAAAAATCATGAAAATTGTTTTATTGGTATTCAGGAAGAGTTTATTGGTGGGCAACCATTTAATTACACTGATAAATTCTGATTAGATATATTCTTAGCTGAATTAACATCTTTGCAAGAAAAAAAGACAGTTGTATCATCTGCAACCATTATGAAGTTAAGCGTATCAGATGAGCGTGGAAGGTCATTTATATATAATGAAAATAACAGTGGAGCCAGAACTGGGCCCTGTGGTATACGATGTTTGACGGGTTTTAGTTGAGGACCTTGTGAATGAAAAAAAAATCATTCGAAAGTTGTATTTTTCCAAGCATGGCTAAATAAGAGTGTTTGATTTTAAGCGAATAAACTAAAATGAAAAAATCTTTTACACCAAAGCAAAAATTCTCTGAAAATGTAAATCCAAGGAAAACAAATAAAAAATAAATTAACATCTTACCAGAATTTCAGCCTCGTCTAACATAAAAATTAAACGAGTTCTGTTCCATGTTTTGCAACATCCATATTTTTGTTAAAAAGTTATAAATGCGTAGCGTATAGTAGTATATAGGATGTAGTACAATTGGCTAATCTCTATTATCTATCTTCTTTATCAACTATTTACACCTCTAACTTCAATGCCTTACATTAACACGCCCATCCCCCTGCGCGCCCGTGCACCCACGCACGCACGCACACACACACACGCACACACACACACACACGATGTGCGCATCTCCGCAGAAATGAGGTACCAACTTTTTAAAATTCATATCTAACAAACTTATTCAATTTAATTTAACCTAATCTTAGTGCCATTGAACCGAGAAGGACATGATAAATGTTTCGGACGTAGTTGAGGAATCTAAGGGTGTTTTCTGTTAAGTCATTAAATAGCGAAGTACTCACTAATCTAGCCTAACTTAACCAAATCTTAATTAACCTAATTTAGCATAACCTAACCTAATCAGCACCAACCAATCTCTTTCCCGACGTTAAAATTGTTTCTAGATTGTTTTATATAAAGTTTTAATGTTCCGAGGTACCAAAAAGTGTTACCTCACGAAAAAATTACCCTTCTACATCTGTGAATTATCACACACTCGACCTCACTTATGCTCAGTTGCCCTCTCTCACACACACACACACACACACACACACACACGAAACAACCTTATTTACTCTGATCGTCTTATCCTTGATCCAAATCAAAATTTTTCCTGAGGTATTCATGTTTTATGCATCCACTTTCGCGAAAGAGGACGCATATTGCATCCTTTTAAGAATGGATGATTGCTTCTCCATAAAGGAGAAGTAATTTATAAAGAAAATTTGTTCTTAAATTTGGGATTTTACACCATCCCTTCACTTAATTTACTGAAAAATAAAAGATTTTACAAAAAACCCTTCACGAGCCGTTAAGCAACAGAAGGGAATAAAAAGCTTTGTTTTTAATTTTTCAAGGCAAGTGTAGTTTAGAAAGAGAAAAAATACAGTGAATTTCATAATTATTCCAAAGTCTGTAATAATTTCGAAACATTTTTGCGATATTTTATCTGTCAGATTGGCTTCTTAGACGTGAAAATAACCGAATTGTTGTTGCGATTCCGACACCAATATTAAATTCAACCAAAAACCAAATCTAGAGTCCCACTTGTTTGCCACCAA
The DNA here is from genome assembly GCA_023014485.1 of Bathynomus jamesi. Taxonomy (NCBI): domain Eukaryota; kingdom Metazoa; phylum Arthropoda; class Malacostraca; order Isopoda; family Cirolanidae; genus Bathynomus; species Bathynomus jamesi. The sequence goes on from JAJOZX010002341.1 coordinate 415,874, forward strand.
TGTTAAGTTCTTACATTAAAACTCGAAACAGTTAAATGTGTGGGATGCACTCTAGCTAAGTGTACAGAATTACTGGTCACGTGACACTCGCGTAAAATGTTATCATTTGTCAAGTGACACGCGTTTACAAGTTAAGCTATCAGCAGTAGCGGATTATCACTGAGGCTATTGAGGCTGAAGCCTCAGGCTCCCATGCTTGAGGAGAGCCCCAATCAACTGAGTTTTGATGATATAATTTGAGATTTTGCAAACTTCTTTGATTAAGTATGAAAGAGTACACACACTGACAAATTCCCTGTTTTATTTTATGTTTTATAGGCCCTAAAGTAAAGTTTGTTTAATACTGTTTGGGTTTGGCAAACGGCAAAATACAGTGTGTTAAGGTTCTTTTAAGTTTGTTTCTCAATTAGCCTGAGCACCGTACAAATAATTCGTGTAAATGTACTATGTACTGTACATGTACATGTACATGTATTGTTAATAAAAAGCTATAGAAAAGGGCTCCCATATTCTTCATTGCCCCGGGGCCCCGAGGTGTCTTAACCCGCCTCTGGCTATCAGACTCGGATTTGTATTTTATAAATAAAAACGAAATACTGTTACGAGATTTTACGTTCCTAACATGCTATATATAAAATAGGCAACTATCACGCACTTCAAATGGACTATATAAGTCCGTCATTGCGAGGCGTCATATATACAGTATATAATATTAATAATGTAACTTAAAAATTTCTCATTCCAAAACTATATGGAAGATGCGACATCGAAAGAAGGATAACCGTGAAAATTCTGCCATGGCACGATGATGATTATCGTCACTGCTCTATTTTTATACACACACACACATATATATATATATTATATATATATATATAAGAGGAAGGGCAACAAGCTTGACGTTCGTGAAATGAGGAATCATTGCATGGAACCTTTGAAAGGTTGAAAAGGTATATATATATATATATATATATATATATATATATATATATCGGGTGGCCACAAAAAAACTTTACTTAATTCAAAGTTTAATAACTGCAACAATTCAAAACTTATGCGATTGAGCTTTGGCACACATTAACAGATGGTTATAATCTATAATTGCTGGAATTTTCAAATAAGTAGATTCTATAGTTTTGTTACAGTGAACAATTTAAAAGCATATGTCTAAAAATAGCATGCCAAAGAAAATGAATTTGAACTAAACAAAATTTACTTAAACAAATGGTCAATGTGACCACCTCCCTGTTGGTAAACTGCCCTCAATCGCTTCTTCCACGAGGAGATGCACTTTCGAACCTCATCTAAGGTGATATCCTCCCATGCTCTACTGATTTTCTCCTTAAGTTCATCTTCGGTGAATTTGTCTTTCTGGCTGCCGTAAACCTTCACCATGAGGGAATCCCATACTGAATAGTCCATCGGATTACAGTCGGGAGACTGAGGCGGCCATTCATCCTTTTTGATGAAATTAGGGGTCTCTTGCTCTAGATGATTTTGGGTCGCTCGGCTTGTATGGGCGGGTGCCCCATCTTGCTGGAAAATGTAGGCCTCATCAGGATACAGCTGACGACAATCAGGAAGTAACCCATTATCTAACAGGATGATGTAGCGCTCAGAGTTAACTTTAGTTTCGTTTGTGGCAATAAAATGAATTCGTGTTTTCCCCTTCCATGAAATTCCCGCCGATACCATTACTTTTCTGCTGAATCGTGAGGTTTCATGATAAAGCCTGGAGGGAGGAATGTCCTTTTTCCTTGAACCATAAACCCTGTCATTTTGCCTGTTTTTGGCCACCTCCAACGTGAAATCCTTTTCGTCTGTAAACAACTTTTTGCACGTCTTCAGCTGAGTAGCGTTCATATAGGGATTTACAGCGGGTCTTTCTACGCTGTCTTACATTCTGATCACGCCGAGAAACTCGAATTCTCTTGTAAGCCTTCAATTTCAAACGTTTTACAATCCCTTGTACAGAGGAGCGAGAAATCCCAAGGTCGTACGCAATCTGTCTCTGGGAGCGATGAGTTCCTGGTGTATTCTCCTGGGATTGAATCAGTTCCTCCACGGCAGCCTTATTTTCTTCTGTTGAAACACTTTTGGGCCTGCCGCTGCCGGGTTTTCTAGCTGTTGATCCAGTATCCTTTATCTTTCTTATTAAGTTATAAACACTTTGACGAGTCCAGTTCTTTGCGGGGAATTCTCGGACAATCCTATTTCCATTCCAACCTTTTTCCTTGACACATGCTTCGATGATGGCTTTATCACTTTTACTTAACGTCATGCTGGCGGGGTTTTAGCGGAAAAATAAAAGAAAGCAAATTCACATTAGGTTTAGCCTACGCCAACGCGCGTGTCATACTACGCTACATTAGGTTTAGCCTACGCTAGCGCACGTACGTGTCAGATGCACACCAGGCATGCTATTTTTAGACATAGCTTTTAAATTGTTCACTAACAAAACTATAGAACCTACATATTTGAAAATTCCAGCAATTATAGATTATATGCATCTGTTAATGTGTGCAAAATCTCAATCGCATAAGTTTTGAATTGTTGCAGTTATTAAACTTTCAATTAAGTAAAGTTTTTTTGTGGCCACCCGATATACAGTATATATATATATATGAAATGAAATGAAAAGGTTTATTGGCAGACTATAGTCTATATGACAAATATTATTAATACAATGACAGTTCATATACTAAGGAGAGAAATATATACTGTACAATTGATTAGAATATACACTATATTTGTCTAATACAAGAATGAGAAAAAAATTGAAACTATTAAAACGTATCTCCTTCAGTGTTCATTCTTTATTTGTGTGTAATGGCGTTTTACTTTCTTTTATTTTTTACTTTTACGTTTTCTTCAGAGTGCAATATTCTCCACTGATTTAATTTCATTTCATTTAGGAATATTTAACTAGGAACTCAAAACATATTAATTTAATTTTGCTTTAAAGTTTTGACGTTTCACCTCTAAGTGCGCTGCAACATGTCCCCCAGTAAACGGAGAACTATTTCAATACCAACTTATGTTTAGCATGCAAACTATGCAAAATACATTTTACAACACACTTCAGTAGTATGGTTCATTTGATGAGAGTGGTTGCCATGGAAACGAGGGGAATGCCCGTGCCAGTACCAAGAGGGGGAAATTGCTGGAAATGAGAAATTGAGGCGAGGGGTAAAAAGAGGAAAAGAGGGTCTAAAGGGAGGAGAATCAAAGAGAAAAAAAGAGAAGAGCAAAATTTTAATCACAGATGTGTAAACAGTGATTAATAAGTGTAAACAAAGGGTTTGATAAGAAAGATTGTAAGGTAAAAATAAATATAAAGAAATAATTTTTTTTTTTGTATATAATTATTATATATATATATATATATATATAATATATATATATGATGAATAAAACCACGAAGGAAAGGAAACACAAAACGGTGCTCAAGCGCTTTCGTCTAATGACATCCTCAGGAACACTGAAATACATAAAAGGTTACGGCCTATATATAGGTTACAGAAAGAGAAAAAAAAAATAAAAAAATAACATACATACATACAAACATATATACATATATATATATATATATACATACATATCAACACATACACACATATATATATATATATATATATATATATATGCAATAAACGGAGAAGTAAAAATAAAACTTAAAAATTAAGGATTAGAGGATTAACAAAGAGGCATATCGATTTTTAGCACAAGATCAAATGAGTTATAAAAATAATACAAATTTATACTGGAGATACGCCCGGGTTTAACACTTTGCCTTTTTAGAGTCAAGTTACGATATATATAAAAATAAATTGAAGATTAAAAGTTAATAAAGTAGCTTACAAGTTTACCAAAGATTAAGTGTCCTACCCTTTTTATCTAGGTTTGTTTTGAAGGAATTCAAAACAACAGGATCGAGTTGAAAAAGACCTTTGCTTATGTTGAAGTTATTTGAAAGTTGAATAATGGCAGACTCAAGATATTTCTATTGACAATGTTGCTTGAATGAAATAAAACTGAAGCATTATTCCAATCAATACAGTGGGATAACTCTGACAAATGGACAAAAAGAGCACTGGACAACTGTCCTGTTCTGACGGAATATTGATGCTGTTTTATACGTGTGTGCAAATCCTTTCCCGTCTGACCTATGTAAAAGGAATCACATTGTTTACACCCAATTTTATAGATAATGCCTGAATTATTGGTAGGGCTATTTTTTACTGATATTTTTCACAATATTGTTATATGAAAATACTACATTAATATCCAAAAGTTTAAGTACATTAGCAATGCCTAAAAAGCCCGGGAAAAATGGAAGTACTAAAATATTTTTTGACAAAGTACGAGTGTTATTATTGACACTATAGAAAGTTCGTTTTGCCTTATTGAGAAAAGATTCCATAAACGCAGATGGGTAACACAGATCACTTCCAATACCGTTGATTTTTTCCAATTCGGCATCGATGTATTCCGGACTGGCGATCCTAAGGGCGCGGAGAAACATTGATGAAAAAATGGCCTTCTTAGTGGGGGTGTCATGTCCCGAGTAAAAGTGTACGTAGGACAAGTTGTTTGTTGTTTTCCGATAGATACTAAACTTAAAACCTGGGCTTTCCCTATGTACACGCACATCCAAAAATGGGATTGACTTGTCTTGTTCCACTTCTAAAGTAAACTTAATGGAGGGGACTTGATCATTTAACTGAAGGAGGAAGTTATCCAGGTCACGATTCATGGGCCAGATACACAAAATATCGTCGACGTACCGCAACCAAGGGATGCCAACCCCCAGGATTCTCGGAATGTAAGTAATTTCGAAAAACTCCATATAAATATTGGAGAGGAGGGGCGATAAGGGGTTGCTCATGGCCATCCCAAACACTTGTTGATAATACTCGTTATTGAAAGTGAATTTACAGTCTTTAATGCAAAGCTTAATAAGTTCCAAAACAATGTGTGAAGGTAGTGGCAGGTCATACTTATGTAATTCTTGGGAGAGAAAATCAAACATATCATCAATCGGCACTTTTGTAAACAATGAACAGACATCAAAACTGATCAATCTATCGTTAGTTTCAGTACGTGCATTATTCAATTTTTCAGTAAGATCCATGGAATTTTTTACATGTGAATCAGAGATAGTTCCGAGAATGGGGGACAAGACTTTGACAAGCCATTTGGAGAGTTTATAAGTAATAGAGCCCACCGAGCTAATAATAGGGCGCATAGGGTTGCCAGGTTTGTGGGTTTTAATAAGACCGTAAAGGTAGGGCAGAGAAGGTGAAGTGGACATGAAATGAAGGGGCATGCAATTCGTATCCGACGAAAGTTTCTTACTAACTGTCTAGAGGAGCAAGTTCTTCCCAAATCCCTGCTTCGGATTCGCCTTAGACAAATTGACGACCATCCGTTCAACAACTTCAGCAGATTAATTTTAAAGAAACATATTGAAGTCACCAGACAAAATGAGTGGTCCGCCTTCAAAAACTTAAACATCGCCAAACATAATTTTGTAACCGTTATTCCCCAACCGTGGATCCAACCTTTGTTTGATGAAATTTACAACGAGTTGCGTCGGAGAACTACTTCACTTCGTAACATTTTGGATCGGAAAATTAAAAGTCTCATTCGAAATAGTCAGTGGAGTAAAAAAGCAAGCTCAAAGTGTGTTTTGAACCTTTCTTCGAAAAACATTAGTGACGATGCAAAAAGTGCCCTTGGATATGGTATGTCCTTTTTTATTGTTAAAAAACCTTCGGCTTTACAAATTTGTTACAGTCTCGCGTGTTTTGAAAAACAGTGTAATCTCCCTCAGTATTTGTTTAACATAGTTAAAGGCCTCGTTTATAGTGCGGCGAATGGTAATTACGAAGATAACTTTCCTAAACGGTTTTGCGATGGCCTCTCACAATTAAAAAAAGATGGGGAGCTCCATATTACTAAAGCAGACAAGGCTAACACCATAGTTATTATGGACAAAGTGGACTACATCGGAAAGATGAACGAGCTTCTCCAGGACCCCGCCACATACAGCAAACTTAGGAAGAACCCGCAGGATGACGTCATCAAATCATTTAATAGTGGCTTGAAACGCATTCTCAAAGATCATAAGGACTTAATTCCGCTTTTCATGTCCACTTCACCTTCTCTGCCCTACCTTTACGGTCTTATTAAAACCCACAAACCTGGCAACCCTATGCGCCCTATTATTAGCTCGGTGGGCTCTATTACTTATAAACTCTCCAAATGGCTTGTCAAAGTCTTGTCCCCCATTCTCGGAACTATCTCTGATTCACATGTAAAAAATTCCATGGATCTTACTGAAAAATTGAATAATGCACGTACTGAAACTAACGATAGATTGATCAGTTTTGATGTCTGTTCATTGTTTACAAAAGTGCCGATTGATGATATGCTTGATTTTCTCTCCCAAGAATTACATAAGTATGACCTGCCACTACCTTCACACATTGTTTTGGAACTTATTAAGCTTTGCATTAAAGACTGTAAATTCACTTTCAATAACGAGTATTATCAACAAGTGTTTGGGATGGCCATGGGCAACCCCTTATCGCCCCTCCTCTCCAATATTTATATGGAGTTTTTCGAAATTACTTACATTCCGAGAATCCTGGGGGTTGGCATCCCTTGGTTGCGGTACGTCGACGATATTTTGTGTATCTGGCCCATGAATCGTGACCTGGATAACTTCCTCCTTCAGTTAAATGATCAAGTCCCCTCCATTAAGTTTACTTTAGAAGTGGAACAAGACAAGTCAATCCCATTTTTGGATGTGCGTTTACACTGTACATAGGGAAAGCCCAGGTTTTAAGTTTAGTATCTATCGGAAAACAACAAACAACTTGTCCTACGTACTCTTTTACTCGGGACATGACACCAATGTTCCCTCTAAGGCGTGCGCGTGTACGCGCGCACACGCGTTGTGAAACCCGCGCACACAGCAAAATAAAATGCGCACAGGCTGAAGCGTATCATGAGTCACGACAGTAAATGAAGTAATTTCAAAAATTTCAGTTTAATGAATTCTATAAAGAACAAATTAAGAAACCGCTTGAAAGAAAATCATTTGGACATGCTCATGCGAATTAAAAGTTACTTGAATGATGACCGATGTATTAATCTTCATAGAGTTTATTTGGAATGGGCAAATGCTAAAGATCGGAGGGAGAAATCATAATCATACTTAAATGAAAGGCACGTTCATTTAATGTTATTTTGATTATATTTTATTTTATTGAATTTTATTATTTTATATTTTATTCCCATTTTGTGAATGGATAAAATCATGTATTAATCTTGATAGTCTATTTTGAATTGCTAAATGCTAAAAATTGTTTTGAGAAATGATAACTAAAATAGTCATTTTCAATTAAAATGTTATTTATATTTTATTTCTTTATTTTGTTGAATTTTATTTTACTATTTTTTATTTTATTCATATTTTTAGAATGGATAAAATGTTTTCTTTTTTAAGAATATATAATATTGTAAACAGTCTTTTAATATCCATTTAATAGTACCGTAATGATCAAGCTATCACATTATGGAAATAATATTTATTAAATATTTAATACTTATATATATTTAATTTTGAAGATAATAGCGCACAGAAAAGTTTGCACAATTTTTCACCATGAATCTAAATGTATGCACAACGAAAATTTCTTGCGCACACGGACTAAAAAAAATTAGAGGGAACATTGCATGACACCCCCACTAAGAAGGCCATTTTTTCATCAATGTTTCTCCGCGCCCTTAGGATCGCCAGTCCGGAATACATCGATGCCGAATTGGAAAAAATCAACGGTATTGGAAGTGATCTGTGTTACCCATCTGCGTTTATGGAATCTTGTCTCAACAAGGCAAAACGAACTTTCTATCGTGTCAATAATAACACTCGTACTTTGTCAAAAAATATTTTAGTACTTCCATTTTTCCCGGGCTTTTTAGGCATTGCTAATGTACTTAAACTTTTGGATATTAATGTAGTATTTTCATATAACAATATTGTGAAAAATATCATAGTAAAAAATAGCCCTACCAATAATTCAGGCATTATCTATAAAATTGGGTGTAAACAATGTGATTCCTTTTACATAGGTCAGACGGGAAAGGATTTGCACACACGTATAAAACAGCATCAATATTCCGTCAGAACAGGACAGTTGTCCAGTGCTCTTTTTGTCCATTTGTCAGTTATATCCCACTGTATTGATTGGAATAATGCTTCAGTTTTATTTCATTCAAGCAACATTGTCAATAGAAATATTCTTGAGTCTGCCATTATTCAACTTTCAAATAACTTCAACATAAGCAAAGGTCTTTTTCAACTCGATCCTGTTGTTTTGAATTCCTTCAAAACAAACCTAGATAAAAAGGGTAGGACACTTAATCTTTGGTAAACTTGTAAGCTACTTTATTAACTTTTAATCTTCAATTTATTTTTATATATATCGTAACTTGACTCTAAAAAGGCAAAGTGTTAAACCCGGGCGTATCTCCAGTATAAATTTGTATTATTTTTATAACTCATTTGATCTTGTGCTAAAAATCGATATGCCTCTTTGTTAATCCTCTAATCCTTAATTTTTAAGTTTTATTTTTACTTCCCCGTTTATTGCATATATATATATATATATGTGTATGTGTGTAGATATGTATGTATATATATATATATATATGTATATATGTATATATGTTTGTGTGTATGTATGTTATTTATATTTTTTTTCCCTTTCTGTAACCTATATATAGGCCGTAACCTTTTATGTATTTCAGTGTTCCTGAGGATGTCATTAGACGAAAGCGCTTGAGCACCGTTTTGTGTTTCCTTTCCTTCGTGGTTTTATTCATCATAAATATTTTTCACGTGTTACTTTCGTGAAATAATTTTCATATATATATATATATATATATATATATATATATATATATATATATATATAAGAAAACCCATTTCAACCTAAGCTCTTCTTACACTGAATGCCCATTTCAACCTAAGCTCTACTTACACTGAAGGCCCAGTTCAACCTAAGCTCTTCTTACACTGAAGGCCCATTTCAACCTAAGCTCTTCTTACACTGAAGGCCCACTTCAACCTAAGCTCTTCTTACACTGAAGGCCCATTTCAACCTAAGCTCTTCTTACACTGAAGGCCCATTTCAACCTAAGCTCTTCTTACACTGAAGGCCCATTTCAATATAAGCTCTTCTTACACTGAAGGCCCATTTCAACATAAGCTCTTCTTACACTGAAGGCCCATTTCAATATAAGCTCTTCTTACAGTGAACTCTGACAGTGAAGTAACATACGAAACAAATATCTACTATTTAACTTATTTCTTGATTGCCTGTAATTTTCTAAACTCACTAGGCTATTCTTTTTAATTTTAATCAGTTTAGCTATTTCCTTCTTCTACCACAAAGATGTCCGTTAGTAGTTGTCTGGAGCAATGACTATGTAGGCCAATGAATACCATAATTATACAAAAATAAATTCCTAACTATTTACTGTACAAGATTTCTCTTTGATTAAAATACTTGTTCAAAAGCTATAAATTTTAGTTAAACTACATTTCATATTATTGGCAAAGCATTCAGACATCTCAATCTGGTATTTATATACGAGTATATTTTATCTCGTAAGCACGGGGATAATTCTTTAACAGAAATAAGTTATTATGAGTCTCTCAAATACACTATTGACGGGGAAGATATTCTAAATTTATTGTATCTTAGGACATTCTCCGAAGGAAATTAAGGATTCCTCGAATTGTATTTTTAATTTTTATACTAGACTGAATTGAACATTTCTCTCCTATGGGAAGTTTGAGACAATAAGATAAAACAACAAAGATCAGGAAGGTCTACCTACACTTTTGGCTCATGCCAATTATATTTAAAACACACACACACACACACACATTCGTACAGAGAAATATTTCAGTTATATTCATTCTCATCTTTTACACTGTGCATAAGGTTAGATATAAAATGTTTACCGTTCGTTTGAAAAATTTTAACAAATAAAACATTAGTTCAAGTCCAGCATATAATGTAAAACATCAAAGAATTTGAGTAAAATAAAAAAAAGTTAAAATGCAAACGTTTTTGTACATTTGCTTATAAAGTTAATAATACTTTGTGTCCAACTTTTGTTTGAATGACTTCAATAATAATTCATTTTGGATATTTTTCTACAAGGTTTCGACATAATGAATCGACATCTCTCGCTAGAAATTTCAGCACATTCTTCTAAAAAGGTCGTTACAATTCATTTAGATTCGAAGGGTTTCCTCTTGCGTATAGCTTTTTTTCAAATCAAACCATAAATTCTCGATTAAATTGAGATTTGGGCTTTAACTAGGCCACTCGAGAAGTTTGAAATTCTTTTGTTTGAAGCCATTTCATGGTATTCTTACTTTTATGTTTTGGATCATTTTTTTTTTCGGATGCGGTATTTTATTTTTGCCAAACATACTGTTGCTCGTTGTTTCCGAATAATTTAATTTTGGTCTCGTCTGTCCAGGGAAGTTTCTTTCAGAATGCAAATCAGTCATTTTGATGATCATTGGTATACTTTAAACGAACTTATTTGTGTGCTTTTCATAGCAGAGCTTTTCTTCATGCACCTGTTCCATGCAGACCATTTCTTTTACAATCAGTGATGCAGTCGAGACCACTATGGCCAAGACCGAGACCAGAAAAAAAGGTTTCGAGACCGATTTCGAGTCGTACATCACTGTTCTCAATGTACAACGTACAATAGAGGGATGGACATCGATCTTAGTCTTAATGTTTAGCAAATATCACCCGCAGTCACTCGTGGATTCGCAGCAGCCATTCTGTCAATCCGTCTAACTGTACGTTCTGAAACCTCGCAAGGTCGTTCACACCTTTGATAGAGTTTTGATTGTTCCAAAACCTTTCCATTTCTTTATAACTGCAGCAACGGTTGTAAATGGAATTTTAAATTCTTCTCCGATCTTCCTGTAATTCTTTCCAGACTTGCGCGCAGCAGTAACACATCTATTAAGATCCGAAAACAGCTCTTTACCATGACGACCCATTGATTACTAATGGTTTATAGTCATCCATCTTTCATGAAGATTCACAAAGAAAACGCTAGAATTCAGAATTGCCAACAGTCTCTAATCAATAAACAGCCAACAACTGATATAAATTTTTAGTTCTTCGAGCGTAAGGTGGACCCACAAAGTATTAAATAATTTTGTAAATGAATGTAAGGAAAGTTTTGCATTTTAACTTTTTTATTTTCCTCAAATTCTTTGATATTTTCCATTATATGTTGAAGTTAAACTAATTTTTTTATTTAAAATTTTCATGGTACAAAGAGATAAGGACGAATATAACTGAAATATTTCTCTGTACGAATACTTATGAGCACCACTGTATGTACACGTAGGGTGGATCGATTTTACATTTTTTTCGATTTCCATATTCTAATAGAGACAAAAACTTGCGCATGCATGAGAAAATAGCCTCTGCAAAATCTTAGCTTAATAGGTAATCATCTTCTGCCCCCGGCAGAGCGATGAAAATCATATTTTAGTAGTAAAAAACGTATTTTTAAACCCTAGCCTAGAGTCATAAAATTTTGCGTGTGTGTTATTCCATGCCGAAGCAACGATATAAATGCTATGGGAAATATATAAATGTATTATTTAAGACAAAGAGCCGATCTGAAAATATGTATAATATACATATTTTCAGATCGGCTCTTTGTCTTAAATAATGCATTTATATATTTCCCATAGCATTTATATCGTTGCTTAGGCATGAAAAACACACACGCAAATTTTATGACTCTAGGCTAGGGCTTAAAAATACGTTTTGACTACTAATATATGATTTTCATCGCTCTGCCGGGGGCAGAAGATGATTACCTATTAAGCTAAGATTTTGCAGAGGCTATTTTCTCATGCATGCGCAAGTTTTTGTCTCTATTAGAATATGGAAATCGAAACAAATGTAAAATCGATCCACCCTAATGTACAGTATACCTTATGAACCTTATGTTGTTTCGTGCGTGGGTCTCTCTTCACACCACGGAGGTAAGTTGGTGGCCCCGCCTCTCTCTCTCTCTCCTCTCTCTCTCTCTCTCTATATATATATATATATATATTATATTATATATTATATATATTATATATATATATATTATACAAGTATACATGAAAGAGAGGCGGCGAGAACACAGCCTTTTCCGCCCCATGTAATTTGGATATAAGAGTGAGTGTGTGTGTGTGTGTGTGTGTGTGTGTGTGTGGTGTGTGTGTGTGTGTGTGTGTGTATAGACTCGTGACCGTTTTAGCTCGGTATAAAAATTATTAATTAAAGAAATACAATTTGCAAACTCTTTTATTGCTTTTTTTAATTACCATTATTACCTAAATATATAATTATCATTATTAATTAAATATACAGGGTGTCCGAGAATTATCTGTACAATTTTTGGCTGTTATTAAAAGTCAACCATGAAGTGTAGAAATTCCAGTGTTGTCCCATTTTACAGAGAATCTCATTAAGTTTTTTCTGATACCAAGTTTTTGACAAGTTTTTTAGAAATTCCAGTGTGTCCGAACATTATCTGTACAATTTCATCTTTTAATAAAATTCTTGATAACACACGTAAAATTCTTAAACAAGATTATTTAGAATCTGTATTTTCAAAAGTTTCTTTTATTAAAGTAACGTTGTTACAAACATTCGATATGTGCACCATTAGTGATTCGCAAAACATCCAATCGATACTCCAAATGTTGCCATGTACGCTGCAGCATATCCACATCAATTCGCTCAATAGCAGCTGTGATTCTTGCTTTTAAATCATCAATGTCTGTCACCCGCGTACATTTCTAAAAAACTTGTCAAAACGTGGTATCAGAAAACACTTAATGAGATTATCTGTAAAATGGGACAACACTGGAATTTGTACACTTCATGGTTGACTTTTAATAACAGCCAAAAATTGTACAGATAATTCTCGGACACCCTGTACAGTATAATTACAAATATATAAAAAATCTCTCAATTCGCATATGCACTTATAATTCTGATGTTTTTTCAAATATTAAAGGTTTTTACTGTAAAATTGAAATTATTATTTTATATATATTATATATATATTTATTACTTATTTAGTTATACATTTTTTTGCGAGGAGGAGCGACAAGCTTGACCTTTGTGAAATGAAGAATCATCACACGAAACATTTGAAAGGTTGAAAGTTTGAATGCTTAAAGTTGCTTGAACATTTGTTTAAATTTTCGGTCGTGACCATATTTTACCCAGTAGGTCAAACAGGTTATATATATTACATTAACTTTTTAATCACTTTCGCTTGTGTTAAAATAGAGAGGGGGGGGGGGAGCATATAAGAAAGTTTAGAGAAAGCGTTTTTTTTACAGTATACAATGATTATATTCTCGAATTTCACCAGCTTAGGATTTTAATTAAAAAACTCGAAGTCAAATAAGTCGTCCTTTATCCTTTTTCAGACGTAGTATGGACGCATAATGGGAGAGTGCAGAGATGTTGCAGAGATAATTATCAATGTTGCAAAGGGGAAGGGTGTATGTTGCAAAGGGGAGAGGTATGCAATGAAAGGGGTGGGGGTATGCAATGAAGGGGGGATAGGGGAGGATGACCTCTCCCCAAAGGGGTAGCCTTAAACTAAGAGAGGAAGAGAAAGGAGAGATGGAGGAGGGCTTTGGGGGAGAAGTGGGATGTCCTTACCCACCAAAGAGAAACTAACCTAAGTCTTAACCTAAGAAGGAAGGAGAGATCTTTACCCCACCGAAGTTCGCATCATTCTGGCCGCTCCGAAGCCAAGCGGGCCTTATATAGAGGAAGGTTGAGTTGCCAGATACTATTTTTATTTTAATTGTTCAGGTATACATTATTAGGGTGAGTTGCTAGATACCACCATTTATTTTATTTACACGAGTTGCCGTTTTTAATTGTTCATGTATACATTATTAGGGTGAGTTGTTAGATATCACCATTTATTTTAATTTTTTATTTATGAGGATAGTTATCAGCTACCACCATTTATTTTAATTCACACGAGTAGTCGTTTTTAAAACTGAGAGAGAGAGAGAGAGAGAGAGAGAGAGAGAGAGAGAGAGAGAGAGAGAGAGAGAGAGAGAGAGATTTTTAGTGTTTCACTTCTAAAGAAGAAATGTGTCGCGTATGGAACGTTTATCTTACATAATCTGAAATAAATAAAATAAAATCTGAAATAAACAAACCACTACAGCATTCTTTTTATTTAGGCGAAGAAATACTGTACAGGGTGTCCATAAATTATTACCCTGATTAAAGCATGCTATAACTTTAAAATACACTCGTATTCAAACACAGTTTTAATCGTAAGTAGATAAACATACAAAGTTTTGATACATATTTAATGAACTTAATAAGCTTCCACATGTGCACCCCTAGTGGCACGTAAAATGTCTAAACGGTATTCACAATCACGCCACACATTTTCCAACATTTGTGGGTTAACTGTTGCAATTGCATCTGTAATGCGTTCTCGCAATGTCCTGATATCTGGAACAACTGTTGCATAAACCAAATCTTTAACATGACCCCAGAGAAAGAAATCCAGCGGGGTAATGTCTGGTGATCTTGGGGGCCATGGGATTGGCCCGTCCCTGCCAATCCATCGATTTGGAAATGTTGCGTCGAGAGTTTCACGAACAACATGCGCCCAATGAGGGGGTGCCCCATCTTGTTGGAAGATGACAGTTGGCTGCCTGTCCTGCAGCTGGGGGATGGCGTAATTGGTGAGCATATCCAGGTACACAGTTGCGGAAACAGTGTTCTCAGCGAAGAAGAAAGGACCAATTATCTGGTCATGCATTAGTCCACACCAGACATTGATCTTCGGACTGCCCCGAATATGCTCCGTTACGGCACGTGGGTTTTCCGATCCCCAAATACGCACATTGTGTCTGTTGACTCTACCACTAAGATGAAACGTAGCCTCGTCTGAAAAGCAAACACGTAACAAGAAGTCATTATCCTCGTCAATGCTGTTCAAAATCTCAATAGCGAATTATTCACGTTTTGGACGGTCATCAGGCTTCAGTTCTTGAACAATTTGTACCTTGTAGGCGTGTAACTTCAAACGTTTGTGTAACACCTTGTGCACCGTAGACTTCGGTATCTTTAGTTGGCATGAAGCTTGTCTCACCGATTTCCTTGGTGACCGTGTGAAAGTAGTTTGAATGTTTTCCACCGCCCCATCGGAAACTGATGGTCTACCACTGCTCTTTCCCTTTTCCACGTTTCCAGTTTCCAAGAATTTTTTCATCCACGACTTAATTAACTTCACATCAAGTGGATTCTTTCCATACTTTGTTCTGAACCTTCGCTGAACAGTGACAGAAGATTTTGTTTCTGCAAGCCACATAACACATTGTGCCTTCTCTGTCACAGACGTCATCTTAACTGAACAGCTACTACAGCGCTCCTAGCGGCGAATGCGGTAGACGAAACACACCAGCACAGAAACTCTATGCGTGTACGAGATCACCTGTAAAAAGAAAACGGATGTAAGATTCGTCATTAAAACATGAAAGCGTACTGTTTTCAGGGTAAACATTTATGGACACCCTGTGTATATATGTATATAGCGCATTTGGCTCGCGAGCCGCGCAATGAGTACCACTGCCTTATGGGATAAATGGGGATACGTGAACGCGGCCGCGTAAAGTCTCCCATTAATACTTAGATACGTAGATTTTTTATTCACACATAAATGAATTTCCCTACCTATATTGTATATGAAATAAGAACATAATAAAATCATAAACATAATGATATTTACATATGATAAATAAAAATATATTAAATGAAAATAGCATGTACCTTTTTTCACTCTTTCGGATGGTGCGTATGGTAGGCTCACTCACGTGATACTCGCAGCCAAGTGATGTTATGCTCATACCACCACATAACTTATCTAGAATCTTTATTTTTTTCGGCTAATGTCATAACCTTATGACTTTTCTTCTCTTCGCTATCACTTGCAGATGCTTTAAGTTTTGGTGCCATAATGCTGTCTAAGGGTAATAGCAAAACAACGGCAAAATAAGACAAAAACAATCCAACACAACTTCACTGAACTTAACGCGGTAGCGGGAGTGAGACAAAGGTGATGCGAGGGGTGAAAAGTGTAGGAGGAAAAGTGTAGGTGTGGCTGTAAAGACTGTACAGTAATGTAGAAATGTGTATGCACCTATTTTGGGTCTCCCATTTAAAGGTGTTTGTGGGACAAGTGAAGATCATGAGTTTTTCAATACCTCACAGTACTATGGGGGGCACCGCTCGGCAGAGGAATCTCTTTAAATGGGGTGTGTAAGGACAGAGAGTATCCCGTAACCCAAGATGCTGCCTCCCTATATCCCACAACACTTGTAAAACTATGTTTTCTTAAATTTGTTCTACATCTTGGCTTAAATAATTTCATACTATGACCTCTAGTCTGGTTATTGTGATCTTTAATGAAAAGAGAATCAAAATCTATCTTATCCAACCCTTAATTTTACTACCTTAAACTATACCCAATCTATCAACATATGCGTTTAATCGATTTTTAAACATGTTTATAGACGTGCTACTAATTACTTCTACCGGCAAACTATTCCAGCTGTTTACTATTCTATGCGTAAAAAAGTTTTTTGCAACTGTTTTCTCGAACCTTCTACTTGTCAACTTACACCCGTTATTTCTAGTCCTATTATATTGAGATATTTCGAAAAAGCTATCTCTATCTACGTTATCGAACCCATTCATAATTTTGAAAACCTGGATTAGATCACCCCTTAGCCTCCTAGTCTCGAGTGTAGTCAATTTTAACTCCTTAAGCCTATCCTCGTACGACTTTGACCTAAGCGACGGAATCATCTTAGTTGCTCGTCTTTGAACTCTTTTGATTTTGTCTATATCTTTGCGCATATGCGGATTCCAAAATTGGATCGCGTACTCCAAATGGGGTCTAACTAATGATTTATAAAGAGAAACTATAATATCACGTGATTTGTACTCAAAATTCCGAGCTATAAAACCTAACACTTTGTTCGCTTTATTGACCGCTGCTGTACTTTGTTTCGCTACTTTTAAATCATCAGTGACTATAACTCCTAAATCTTTTTCCTGCTCTACGCTTATCAACTCTTTCCCTGACATACTATACGCAAAATTACCGTTACGCGAACCTATATGTAAAATTTTGCATTTATCGACGTTAAATCTCATTTGTCATGTGACTGACCAATCAACAATTTTATTCAGATCATTCTGGATTTTACCTCTATCTTCGTCATTAATCGCCCTACCACCTAGCTTCGCGTCATCCGCAAACTTTGAAACTGTACCGACTAGGCCGACATCTAAATCGTTAATATATATAAGAAAAAGCAAGGAGCCCAATACAGAACCCTGAGGAACGCCACTCGCTACATAAAACCATCGGTACGATTGGTGTTAACTCATTTTGCAAGCTCTACTGAGAGGCTATAATGTGTAACATTAAATCGGCGATGACTCATGCATTAATATTATTCTGTGACATCGGTAATCGAATTCCGTACCCCAGTGTCTTCTCTTCACTTATAAGGAAGCGGTGTTACCCACTGATCTATGGGCAATAGGGTGGATCGATTTTACATTTTTTTCGATTTCCATATTCTAATAGAGACAAAAACTTGCGCATGCATGAGAAAATAGCCTCTGCAAAATCTTAGCTTAATAGGTAATCATCTTCTGCCCCCGGCAGAGCGATGAAAATCATATTTTAGTAGTCAAAAACGTATTTTTAAACCCTAGCCTAGTCATAAAATTTTGCGTGTGTGTTATTTCATGCCTAAGCAACGATATAAATGCTATGGGAAATATATAAATGCATTATTTAAGACAAAGAGCCGATCTGAAAATATGTATAATATACATATTTTCAGATCGGCTTTGTCTTAAATAATGCATTTACACTATATGATCAAAAGTATTCGGACACCGCATGGTTTTGGGAAAAATGGTTTTATTATGGCATTTAGTAACCAGTAGGTCAACCCTTTGCTTTTATTACAGCGTCAACACGTCGAGGCATACTTTCCACCAGTTTTCGGTAAGTCTGTGCAGGAATGGCTCGCCATTCCTCTTGCAGAGCTGATGCAAGAGATGCAAGTGAAGCCGGGCGTGGTGTGCGGTTTCGTATCCGTCGCTCCAGTTCGTCCCACATGTGCTCGATTGGATTGAGATCGGGGCTCTGAGCAGGCCAGTCTAACAAATCCACCTTATTTTCACGAAACCAGTCCTGCACACGCCTTGCAGTATGGCAGGGAGCTCGATCCTGTTGAAACAAACAATGGCCATCTCCGTAGTATTGTCACAGTGTAGGGAGGGCCGAATTGTCCAGAACGTCGAGATAAACGTCAGCGTTCATGGTAGTGGGTATAACAACCAACGGGCCGAGCCCTAGCCAGGAAAAACAACCCCATACCACGATGGACCCTCCACCGAACTTCACCGTTGGACGTACACAGTCAGGAAGAAGCCGTGCTCCGGGCTGTCGCCACACCCAAACACGCCCATCAGACTGGAAGAGTGAATACCGCGACTCGTCGCTCCAAAGAACAGTTTTCCAGTCCTCCACGGTCCAGGAACGACGGGAGACACACCAGGCCAAACGACGCGTGGCATTAACTTTTGTAATCAGTGGCTTGTGTACAGCTGCTCTACCATAATAACCGAGTCTGTGCATCTCTCTGCGGATAGTTACAGTACTAACGGAGGTACCGGATGCTCTTCCTACCTCCTCAGCGATGGAAGCGGCAGAGGACGTGCGGGACTTCTTGACATGTCGTACCAGACTTCTTCTATCACGTTCCGTCAGTTTGCGTGGTCGTCCGGAACGTTTTTTCGCGTTAGTTGCACCGTCGTGCTTCCATCTCATGATAACATCCGCTACAGTCGACTTTGGTATATCCTGTTTGGCTGCAATGTTTCGTATAGAAACGTTACTTAAATAACATCCGATGACGAGTCCAGGTTGGAAATCGGAGAGTTCACGTCCGCGCGGCATGGCTTCACAACAGTTACTGATAACTTAACAGAACACCTCAGCATTATAGTTTCGCCACGCTTTTTCCCAGCATACCTTTCGGCGAAGGTGATATTTGCAGAAATGCGGATTTTCCGGGGTGTCCGAATACTTTTGATCATATAGTGTATATATTTCCCATAGCATTTATATCGTTGCTTAGGCATGAAATAACACACACGCAAAATTTTATGACTCTAGGCTAGGGTTTAAAAATACGTTTTTGACTACTAAAATATGATTTTCATCGCTCTGCCGGGGGCAGAAGATGATTACCTATTAAGCTAAGATTTTGCAGAGGCTATTTTCTCATGCATGCGCAAGGTTTTGTCTCTATTAGAATATGGAAATCGAAACAAATGTAAAATCGATCCACCCTAATTGGGCAATGGTCACGCGAGAGTCAAGTAAAATGAATATCTATTGCATTTAATTAATACTCATTAATCCACGCTATCCCACCCTAGCTGTTTTGTTAATTTTTTCTTTTTACTTGCGGGTTTATGGAGATGCTACTTTTTCATTTTATACAATATAACAGTTCCTAAAATATTTGTGCGTGATACCTAACAGCTAATTAAAATGTGTGCATAAAATTACCGATATATATATATATATATA
The DNA here is from genome assembly GCA_023014485.1 of Bathynomus jamesi. Classification (NCBI taxonomy): domain Eukaryota; kingdom Metazoa; phylum Arthropoda; class Malacostraca; order Isopoda; family Cirolanidae; genus Bathynomus; species Bathynomus jamesi. The sequence goes on from JAJOZX010002341.1 coordinate 435,668, forward strand.
TATATATATATATATAGAGAGAGAGAGAGAGAGAGAGAGAGAGAGAGAGAGAGAGAGATTTTTAGTGTTTCACTTCTAAAGAAGAAATGTGTCGCGTATGGAACGTTTATCTTACATAATGATCTGCATAAAAACAAACTGACCTGTATTATGGGCAATGCATGTACCTGTCGAAATACAAAAATAAATAATCTATTCTGTACAGTTTAAAATATCGGATGCAGTTTGGAAAATAGTCTAACGATAGATAAAGTGTATTGTTAAGCCGCGTTTACTTAAGAAGGGAAACTAAAATATTTTTTCTTTACATTTGTAAGCCAAGAAGAAAAGTGCGAAAGCCACGTTTTTATCTTTTGTCGAGATTCTTTGGTTACCGTACATGAAAAGTGCATTTTAAGACGAGTTGTGCGACTTCACCCGCTTGGTTTTCGTACATTCAAGCAAAGATGTATGCGTCGGTGGATATAAATTTTCTTTTTTAGTTTTTTAAATAAATATTCAGTGTGTTTCTTATTACTTGTATATAAACATTGTTTTAGCAAACGGAAATACATAAAAAAATATAATTTATTTACTGTACAAGATTCATCTCGAAGAGATTTCAACGCTTTCGTTTATTTCTCTTTTCTGTTTATTTTTCTTCCTATCTAAAAGAATAAATAAGAATAAAATAATAGACATACAACATATATATATATATATATATATATATAACGTCATGTCACCTAATCTTTCTTCCTGAGATTGTCATCTAGACAATAATTACACGCGATTTTCGTTTTATCTTTGTGGATTTTATTTCTTGTACTACTAATTAAATAACTGTTTTTAAAATGTGCTTGTAGCAATGTGATGAATTAAGAATCAGTTTCTGAAGCCTCGTGTTTACTGGAGAAGTAGACCACTATATATATATATATATATATATATTATATATATATATATATATATATATATATGTATATATGTATATATATATATATACACTTTGTAGATGTACCATGAGTTCATGTTTCTTCACACGAAGGTTAAGCTGGTAGCCCCACCTCTAGGTCTGGTCTGATTTAGGAGGGAATTACTAGTTTGTGTTCTCTACCTCACACAGCCAGGCACACTCGGCTCATTCGGAATTGTCCTGAGCTATACGTCTATTCTCTTTTGAAGACTTCTACTTTGACATCGGTGGTGTTCCTAACGTTTTTGGGAGCGGGTTAAATAATCTTGGCTCTCTCTCAACAAAGCTATTTACTTTCAAAGTGGAGGATGCTCCTTGTCCAGCCTTTAGTTTGGAAACACTACACATTCTACCTTTCTTGTTTTTCAGTGTTGTTTGGGAGGTTATGAGGTTTAATTTGAGGTTAAGTACTAGTTCTTTCGACAATATCCATCAAATATGAATAATTCAGAAGTTTCGGATCAGAGTAATGTACCTTCATCAATTAATATCAGTTCATTGTCAGTACAAAGAAAAAGCTGCCTCAAAAATTCTGAGAGTAATCATAATGTTCGCACTGAAGAAAATGACTTTGTAAGTAATGGTGGAAACATCGTTGACAAAATTGCAGAAGAGCTAAAAATCGTGAACCAAAGGTGGAATGACGAAATTGGAAAAGATCGGGATGCAACAAGGCCACCAAAAGTAAAATTCTGTGACAACGGTCTAACTTATACCGTTATTGCTTATTGTAGAAGTGGGCCTTGGGAAGAGTATGCTCAGGACAGATTAAGATTTCAGAGACGAATTGATGAAACAGAATCTAATTTAAAACCTTTATTAAATCCTGAGCATCGGCGAAAAGTATTTAATATAATGCAAGTTTTAAAGTAATAGGTTACTGATGTATGTGATCACCAAATCTATGCAGTTGTTTTTTCTTGTTTTCTGTTATTTCTTGTGTTAACATAATTTCATCAACCAGAGGTATTAGATTGATATATATATATATATATATATATATTATATATATATATTATTATATATATCAACCTGAAGAAGTTACGCTAATGTTACACATTGAAATCAGTGTTACAATAACGTCTCGTTCAAATGCCGACTGACATACAATTTATATGTAAAATTTATCAGTGATAGGATTTCACTCAAGAATTAAATACTATAAAAGTAGGGCTCGTGTATATAATATATATATATATATATATATATATATTATATATATATATATATATATATCCTGTAATGCTATATTGATGGTTATACGTTTTGTATTTCTTATTTTTGAACTTGTGCGGTAGAAGTTGAAATGTATGTATTTATTTTCAATATTTTTAACGTTTTTACGCTTATACGTTTTGTATTATCTCATATTAGTTTTATTTTTTATTTTTTTTTATCATTCCAATGTATATTTTATTTTCTATATATTTCTTCGCCTAAATAAACAGAATGCTGTAATGGTGTTTTATTTATTTCAGATTAAATGTATTTTCTTTTATTGCTAAAATAATTAACTCTCTTGTTGAATAACTTTAAGGAGAAAGTCAATCTTGCTTTTAATAAATAAAAACATTATTTGACAACTCGTGTGAAAGTTTGCTTTTAAAAACGACTACTCGTGTGAATTAAAATAAATGGTGGTAGCTGATAACTATCTTCATATATATAAAAAATTAAAATAAATGGTGGTATCTAACAACTCACCCTAATAATGTATACCTGAGCAATTAAAAACGGCAACTCGTGTAAATAAAATAAATGGTGGTATCTAGCAACTCACCCTAATAATGTATACCTGAGCAATTAAAATAAAAATGGTATCTGGCAACTCAGAATGATGCGAACTTCGGTGGAGTAAAGATCTCTCCTTCCTTCTTAGGTTAAGACTTAGGTTAGTTTCTCTTTAGGGGGTAAGGACATCCCACCTTTTCCCCCAAAGCCCTCCTCCATCTCTCCTTTCTCTTCCTCTCTTAGTTTAAGGCTACCCCTTTGGGGCGAGGTCATCCTCCCTTCTCCCCCCGAAGCTCCCTCCCCTCTTCCCCCTTCAGGGCATACCACCCTCCCCTCTTCCCCCTTCAGGGCATACCACCCTCCCTTCATTACATACCCCTCCCCTTTGCAACATACTCCCCACCCCCTTTGCAACACTGATCATTATCTCTGCAACATCTCTGCCCTCTCCCATTTTGCATCCATACTACTAGACTTTACACAAGCTCTGATTTGTTTTAGCTTTGGCTACGCTTGGTTAGGTTAACCGGAGTTAAGATAACCTAACCTAGCGTAACCTAACCTCAAAAAAATGTAGTTCGTGTAAGAAAATCCGATTTATTTACAAATTTTAACCTACCTAATGTTGCAATTAACAGGTGCAATAAAAAACCTTCCAAACTGTACAGTATTTCGTGCATGATCAGTTAGTTGAAGAGATGCGCTTAACTCCTGGATTTATACAGGGTGTTTCACAACCAGTCTGCTATACTTTGGGGGTGATATCGAGTAAAAAAGTTAACACAACATACGTGCTATTTCCAACCGTTGCGGAGCTACGGACGTTATAAGATGTGCAAACAACAAATCCCTACTTGTGTGTAATTCGATAGATGGCAGCACTGGTGTAGTTTCGGTTAACGAAGTTACCACTACTAATCCTCAGTTTTTTCTTTCAGTTGGTTTTCATCTGTGGTACGAGACACTGTGTTGCGCTAAGGTGAACAATCAAAATGAATCAACAGTTCAGACCCGCTGAATAAGCTGATATCCATTTCCTTTATGGATTCTGTGATGGTAACAGCAGAGCGGCAGTTGAAGAATATCGAAGACGTTTTCTGAACCGCCGAATACCGAACAGGCAAGTGTTTAGTAACACACACCAGAGATTAAGGGAAACAGAGACAATTGTTCCACGTAACCACGAACGTGTAGCACGACGGCCCGTTGCTGTGGAGGAGCGCATACTGGATCTAGTACAACGTAGCCCAACTACTAGTGTTCGAAGGATTTCTAGTCGAATCCCTATCATTTGCAACGTGTGCAAGCTCTTCAACCGGGTGATTACGATAAACGTGTTCAATTTTGCCAGTGGATGGTTATGCATCGCCAAATTCTTAATCGCATACTGTTTAGTGACGAAGCACAATTCATTCGGGATGGAATTAACAATAGACGAAATTCCTACTCGTGGTCCGCCGATAATCCCCACGGTATCGTTGAAGGAAACTTTCAACATCGATTCTCGGTGAATGTTTGGTACGGTGTAATTGGAGATCAGCTGAATGGATCGTTCGTTTTGGAACAGTGATTAACTGCTGATATTTATCTGAACTTCCTGACGAACGAATTGCCGCTTTTGATGGAGGACGTGCCCTTGGAGACAAGGCGCAGGATGTTCTTTGAGCATGATGGGGCGCCACCACATTTTGTTTGTCATGTTACGGATTATTTAAATCAACGGTACGGGAATCATTGGATTGGTCGTGCTGGTCCAATATCGTGGCCCCCCGAGATCTCCGGACCTAACCTCGTTAGATTTCTTTTTATGGGGCCTTATGAAAGAGATGGTCTACAAGCCCAAAGTACAAACGAGAGCGGAACTCTTGTTTCAAATTATGGATGCCGCTGCTTACATATGAGAACACTCCGAAATGATTCAATGGGCAGTGGACTCTTGTTTGGAATGAACAAGGCTGTGCATTGAAAACCGAGGCGGACATTTTGAATATTTATAAGGTGTATCTCATAAAATGTAGCAATAAATACATCAGATTAATACTGTCGTTTATTTTTTCCGTGCACCTTAAAACGTTCGTAGCTCCGCAACGGTTGGAAAGAGCACCGATGTTGTAATAACTTTTTTACTCGATATCACTCCCCAAAATCACCCACGAAAGTATGGCAGAGCGGTTGTGAAACACCCTGTATAAGCCCATTCCTTTAGGATTGTCCTTTCTATGCGTTTCTATTCACGCGTTACTCTGTTTTTGTTCTTCCTCCTGTCCATCATGTTTTCGATCAACGCGTCAGAATTACCAAAAACGAAAAAAAATAATAGTAATAAACTTGCATCGAACACACAAAGATAATTATCATCCAAGTGACGTATGTACGTCTGACATCTTTTAAGTCTCACTTACTACAGAAATTAACACTTTACCTCCAAAGCTGGGCACTTGCGGTTTTTTTTGCGGTACTGCGGTACTGCGGTACTACCGCACTACCAAACGGTACCGCATAACGCAGTACCGCAAAGGATCGCTGAAAGTACAGGCTGTACTTTCAGCGATCCTTTGCGGTACTGCGTTATGCGGTACCGGTTTGGTAGTGCGGTAGTACCGCAGTACCGCAAAAAAAAACGCAAGTGCCCAGCTTTGTTTACCTCATACAGGTCGCGTCAGTTTTACACCCAGCCAATTGCATGGGGCTGCTCAGCCACAGCGCGCCAGACAACTTGTTACATTCGTTTATGTAGATTTTTTCCCAATTTTTCCCAGTATTGTTCCCCGCACGCTCCTGCATGCCAGACCTGGCGTCATGATCTCGACGCAACAATTTTTCGCAAATTTGTTTCCTATTTCGACGCGCGGTGTGCGTCCAATATGAGGTAGAGTGTTAATCAAAATGCTATCCATATCAAAATTATTTATAAGCTCCCAAATGCACCTAAATAACGTGGTGCGGAAAAGGGCTCGTTCTCGCAGATAAGGAGGAATAAATCATGAAGATAAATTGGAAATTCAGAGGGGGAATTGAGCTTTAATTTCACCATAGTTTCCTCTTCAAACTTTGCGATTGGTGTATCTATGTAGGTGTGGCGCCTCTTCAATATCTCATTATCTCTTTTGAGGAGCTGTCAAAGTTGAAGTGTTACTTCATAGAAATTGGCGGCGAATTAGTAGACCGAATACGTTCAAAGTGGTAACAGGAATTGGCAACATCGAAGCACAAATGAATATTTCAAATTAGGTTACGATGGACATCGTGCTTCGCGAAGTAGATCTCGGCTCGGCGTTTTAGAATAGTTCTCTGTTGCGTTCTTATTTATTAAAAAACCAGATTTAGTTAGTTCTGAAGGCAAAGGGAAGTCGAATATACAGTATACTCTATAATATATATATATATATATATATATATATATATATATATATATATATATATATATATATATATATATATATATAACACGTGGGTATAACCTGAATTCTAACTTCATTGTTTACATATTAATATTTAATAGAAAAGTACCACAAAGCTCAGTACCACAAGGAACAGTATTAGTTCCACTACTACTCATAATCATGCTAATTGACATAGATGAGGACGTTACCAGAGAGAGCACAGTAACATCCTTTGGCAATGACACAAAGTTCAGTAGAAAAATAAGAAACTCGGAGGATATAGGATTTCTACAAACAGACATGAACATAATCTACAAGTGGTCGGAAGACAACAATATGAAGTTTAACCCTGAGAAATTTTAACTGTTAAGGTACGGACAACCTAAAATCCATGGAATATTATACCCCAAATGGACAGGAAATTCAGAGAAATTCTAAAGCAAAAGATTCAAGAGTTATAATGACTGATGATGCGAAATTTGAAACACAAAATAAGATAGCAGTAATCAGAGCAAAGCGAATAACTCCGCTAATACCGAGAACCTTTAAACGAAGGGATAGGAATATAATGATTCCTCTATTCAAAACACTGATCATACCTAAGTTGGAATACTGCTCGTTTTAACATCGCCATATAAAAAAGAAGACATTAGTCAGCTAGAAGGGATTCAGAGAAACTTCACAGCCAAGATCAGTGGATGCAAAGAACTAAATTACTGGGAAAGGTTACGTGAATTAAACTTATATTCACTGGAAAGAAGGAGAGAGAGGTACACTACTATTTACACTTGGAAAATAATGGAGGAACTAGTTTCTGATCTTTACTTTGAACCCTATAACCCCACAAACAACAGTGGAAAGTAAAAGGAAGAATGTGTGTTTCCAAATTAAAGGCAAGACAGGGAACATCCTTAGCCCTGAAGGAAAATAGTTTTGTTGTGAGAGGACTGAAGACTGTTTAACCAACCGCCCAAGGAACTAAGGAACACGAATGGTGTTGCAGTGGATATCTTCAGAAGAAGACTAGACGCTTGGCTCAGAACAATTCTAGATGAGCCGGGAGTACCTGGCTATGTGAGGTGGAGAGCACAAGAAACTAATTCTCTACTTCACCAGGCCAACTCAAGAGGAGGGGCAACAAGTTTGACCTTCGTGAAATAAGGAATCATCGCACGGAACATTTGAGGGTTGAAATAAATAAATAAATAAATAAATAAATATATATAGGGTGAACCAAATGTAGGTGGACAGTAAATGATAACGTTTATTTTGAGAATACATATTTAATTTTTTTGTATACTATAATACAAAATAAAATTTAAATAAATTTAGTTATAATATTTAATATAATATAACACAAACACCATAGTTATAATGAACACCATAGTTATAATATAATATAACACAAACCGTATTCAACCTACTGTCCACCTACTTTTGGTTCACCGTATATATATGTTAAAAAACAAACGTGCACAAAGTAATAAAATAGTCGAAATCCTAAAAACTTAAAGGATCAAAGAAAAATACTAAAAACCGTGAAGCTTTTCGAGGGAGGCGACCCTCTTCATTCAGGTGTCTGATTCTTAATTATTTATCCTTTCGAGGTTTTATTTTCTCATTAATTAGACTGAATTGAGACAGACTAATTAATTATTTAATAGCCATAGCTAAAGTTAATTACTGTAAACATCGGAGTATACTTCATTAACAAAGTCGCCATTAATAAAAAAACGGTATCATCCCACCGAAATTACTTCCCACTCAACATCATTACCATTTCATTCCGCACGCAAGAGTGAGGAAGCAGAGGTTTACTCCCAGTGAACGCCATTTCCATTCTCATCCACGGCTTTCCCACTTTGGTCCAGGTTAGATTAACTTAGGTTATGTTATGTTAAGTTAAGTTAAATTGGGTTAGGAAATATTAGGTATTCCCATTTGGCGCCTTTACCATGGATGAGAATGAAAATGACAGTGGGAAGAAATCCATTCCGAGAGTGAGAATTTCAAACGAGGCATTTTCAAATCAGTTTATTCCCAATTCATGTCATTCTCATCCATTGCCTTTCCCACTTTGGTCCGGGTTAGGTTGCGATTGGTTAGGTTAGGTTATGATTGGTTAGGATACGAAAAGTTAGTTTCTGATTAGTTAGGCACTTAGGCTAATGTTAGGTTAGGTTCTGACTGGTTAAAATAAGTTAGGTTTGGATATATTAAACATTCCCACTCAGCGTCGTTTACCACGAGTGGAAATGTAGTGACATTGTTTTCCAAATCAAGAAACGCTTTTATCAAATGTGGATTTTTTTTACTTTTGTACACTCTCACTCTTGGACCACGAATACGAATGGGAATGCCATTGAGTGGGTAGTAATCATTCCCACTCAGTGTCATTCCAATTTTATTCCGCGGCCAAGAATGGGGAAGCCGAGAGTGAGAATTTCAAAGGAGGCACTTTCATTTCAGTCTATTCCCAATTCACGCCATTCTCATTTTCATCCACGGCTTTCCCAATTTGGTCCAGGTTAGGTTAACCTACTCCTAGGTTGCGATAAATTAGGTAAGGTTAAATTAAGTTAGGTTAGGAAATATTAGCATCCCCATTTGGCGCCTTTACTGCGAATGGGAATGTAGTGACATTGTTTCTCAAATCGAGAAACATTTCTCTCAAATGTGGATTTTTCACAGTGTATTTTTATTTGCGGACCACGGATGGGAATGGGAAGAACATTGAGTGGGAAGTAATCATATTTAAACAAACAAAACTCTTTACTCCCGAAAATTTTTTTCATTAATAATGAGCCTATTATATACAAATATTTTAAGTGCTTTCAACAAATTTTTCACCAAAATGGGAGCCAAACTCGCCTCCAATACCTTACCAACTGCGTGGTCTTTCGATACGTACCTAGGTCTCCCGGACTACCACACCCTTTCTTCCTATCCCCCACTACGATACACAATTTAACGATAGCCATAAAACAATTAGAAAATAAAAGTTGTACGGCAGACACAATCTCAAACAGAATTTACAAAGAATGCGTGAACTTAATTGCGCCTAAACTATCAAAGCTCATAAACCTATTCATTCAAAATAGTGTCTTCTCAGATTGGTTAAAAATGACAAATTATGTATAAGCGAAGCTAAAGACATTCTTTTTCGTACTTTCTGCACTAATATTTGTGGGTAGCAACTCCGGATTAATTATGAAAAAGACTCCTGCAGAAACCTCAATTTGGGTAGCTTTTCTTCAGTACGTCATATTTTTATTTCTTTATTAGTCATAATTTTTAGTTTTTAAAAAATTATTATTGTTTGACTTATCTTATCGTTTATTGCCTTCAAGAATATCGTACTATTTTATGGGATTTATCATATATCTAGCCAATAAAACTTTTATCATTATAATATACTCTATATAACCACTGGTGGTAATACAGAAATTAGAAAAATCTATAAATCGAACAAGCATATGAAAGTATAAGCAAAACGTTTCACGGGTTAAAAATTCTCAAACTAGTAGAAATCTACAAACTAAACATTGCCTCCCTCATACGCGTATCCAATTATCGTCCAAAACAAAATATTAGCTTCCCAAACCGTTTTAACCGAAGACAGTCAAACAGTCAAACACACTCATCAGAAAACCGAATTACACTGTAGACTGTGCCAGTCTTATGACAGCTGGTTGACTTGACATTCTATCGACAATTTATTATTAAGTTAAATTAGATTAGGTAGGTAGGTTAGGTTAATTATACGTTACTTTACACTTATTTTACACTTATTATATGCCTTATATATATATGTAGCGCAGAACAATAAACATTTAAATTAAACTAATACTGAAATTAAAATTAATCATCTGAAGGTGTCCAGGTCATTGCAACCAGGTAACTCCTCTCTCTTAGCTTAAGATTGTTCCACAATCGCGGTTGTACAATCTGTTATTGACAACCTATATTTAAAAAAAAGTGGAGAGTTGTTTTTCTTTGGTGCCAGAGTGCGTGTATGGGTGGGGGTGAGGGGTAGGGAGGATTTCGTAAGAATGAATAAAAGCGAAGAAGAGAAATGGGAAAGTAGAAGAATTGGGGGAAATGGAGGAGAAAGAGAAAAAAGAAAAAAAACGAGAGATAAGAAAGAGATAAAGGATGATTGGGCTTAACCAGACTCGCTAGGCTAGGTTTTTGTAAATAAGGGGAAGCTTGCCTCGTAGGTTTGGGGATCCGAATCCTGGCCCTATAATGACCTCAGAATATAATATTAAATTACAATATTACACTAATTATTAATTTTAATAATGTTTAATATTCACTATTATATACTCTTCGGGTTTTGAGGTAATTTAAAAATTTCAAATACTCAACTTCTAATTATTATATAAAATTATTATTATATAAAATTATAATAAACGCAATATTACATTACAGTAATATTTTAACTATTAATTTTAGCGTCATTCCCTTATATACTTTCGGTAACTATTTTATTTTATTCCCATACTGTTTTAACCCGTTAGTGCGCATTGGTAGAATTAATGGCCATTGGTAGGAAATTCTATTTTTTTTTTCTCGGATGTACGAGTATTTAAAAAGGCGATGGTTTGTCCAATATTCGAATCAAAAAATAAATTACATTATCGACTTGTATACATTTTGCATTTTGTCTACATTAGAAAATATACCTGAAAGTTTGTGTATGCGCAAATCTCAAAATACTTTGAAGAAAATAGCCTCATATCTAAGATCATTTTGGTTTTAGGGAAGCCCATAAAACGAGCGACAAAATTTCAGACGCATTAAACGAGCCTTCCGTTCTCTTGATTATGGACGTCTCAAAAGCCTTTACTAAATCAATACATTATCTTGTAATGAGATAAAGGATATTATATTACATTAGATCAAATCGTATCTGCGCAGCGGAAGACAATACATCAAAATAAAAGAACATTATTAATTCCAAATAAGAAATTACATATGGAGTTCCACAAGGAAGCATTGGGGGGGGGGGGGGGGGGGCTTATTTTTTTTATCTATATAAATGGCTTTCATAATTCTCATAATGGGAAAAGCTTTCAATATGCGGATGATACCTCACTAATATACAGTGTGTTTATAAAGTCCCTATCTATTTCAGTGAAAACGTAGCAAAAAGGGTAAACTTCAATAACACTATAGTAGAAGGCATACATTTAATAAATACTTCAGCGTATGATTCTACATGAGCACCATCAGTATCTCTACAGAGTTCGAATCTGTCAGCAGCATTGTGGAACACATTTTGGAGCATGACAGAGGTTACGTAAATGTCCCAGCTTCATTCAGATGGCATTTTAAAAACGTCGCCTTTCAACAAGATGGGGCTCCTTGTCATTACGCAAACATTGCTCGGGAGTACCTAAATGAAAGATTTCCAAATCAGTGGATTGGACGTGGAGGCAACAGGCCTTTGTATGGGGCTTTATCAAATCAAACGTCTATCAAACGTGGGTTACAGATTTGCAAGATTTACGTGCTCGTAAAATCTTGCTCATTAAATGTATGTCTTCTATTATATTGTTATTGAATTTTACCCTTTTTGCTACGTTTTCACTGAAATAGATAGGGACTTTATAAACATCCTGTACTCAAACGGCGATCTTGCATTTCTTAATGTAGTAGTAAATAGACACATAGTGATAGTTTGTGAGTAGCTGAAAGCCAACAAATTATCCTTAAATAAAAATAAAACAAACTTTTTCTAATCACACAAAAGAAGTTAATACAGATTTCAATAGTATCACTGACGTAATCAGTCAGGAGGGATTACGTAATAATACGTAATCAGTCAGGAGGGATTACGTAATAATACGTAATCAGTCAGGAGGCCAGAAACTTGTACAGTACTTGAGCCGGATCTTTTCCGTTTTACTGCCGCCATTGAAACATAAGAGGTGAGTGCCCCCAGCCTTCTTTACTTAGCCTTATAAGGCTAACTAACGAAAATATCACGACCTAACCTAACCAATCGTTAGGTCAACTGTACGACCTTGACGATTGGTTAGGTTAGGTCGTGATATTTTTGTTAGTTAGCCTTATAAAGCTAACTAAAGAAGGCTGGAGGCCCTGATCTTCAGGTGATCCCCTTATTTTTCTGAGTACACGATTAAAACTTAAAAATTAAGCATGGATCTTGAAAGTAATTAAAATTGTTTATAAGAAACAAAATTTGAGGGGGAAATTAAGAAAAGCTTTTTTACAAAGTAACTTATTTTGTATCATCAAGACATTTCAGTTAAAATACAAAATACAAAAAGTTTAATTATGTTTCAATGGCGGCAGTCAAACGCAAAAGATCCCTTAAGCCAAATAATACGGCCCTTTGATCTAACTCCTGTATTATTATTATTATTATTATTACAATCATCATCGGGATTCGAATCTCCGACTTCAGTGTCTTCACTTCGCTTATAGGGAAACGGTGTTACTCACTTAGCTACGGACGCTGGCTGACTTGCATACGATATCGTGTGTCACTGACGAACAAATATTGTACAGTAGTTGTGTGTTTGAGAGAAACTATTTTTTCGGCAACATACTGAAAATATGGATCATAAATCCCCCAAATCCTCATTTATTCAAACCAAATTACATTTTCTACCTACAAAATACACTTAAAACGCCATACTTTTCTCTAATCTTGTCACACCGAACATAAACAGCTGCATATGGAAGGACTGGAAGCGCATGTGCCTATATCATTAACCCTTTAATCGTAATTCAAGAGAGAATAAGAAAAATGGACAAGAGTAATTATTTTGCTCATACTTAAGAAATCTTGGATCAATCCCAGAATAGGCACCTGAAATCATTTTTAGGTGCTTAATCTGGGATTGAGGCAAAACACAGGTGCTTAATCTGGGATTGAGGAGAAAAAAATATACACAGTTTTTAGAGATATAATTTCATTGTTTTTATCAATATTTGAAAAAATCAACTCTAACCTAACCTAACCTATATCTATACCAATTTATGTGGCAAGATAGATTTGCTTCAGATGGATTCAGAAACATTCGGGCTCATATTGCAGGAATTTATAATATCTAAAATTTTTCTTTATTCATTAAACCACTTTAAACCTTTTATAACTTTGCCTTTATTACATTTGTAATAAACTTTGTATAAACAATAAATTTTGTAATCATCAGGTTTTTTTATTTAATTCCTTGCAAGGTGCCTATTCTGGGATTGAGGTTGAACGCAGGTGCTTCATCTGGGATTGAGGTACATCAGGTGCCTATTCTGGGATTGACCCGAAATCTTTAAGCAGCTGCGTATATTAAAAGTTAAGGACATATGTCAGAAGAGGTTAGTCGTATGTGTCCTGGCCAAAAGGATTGCGTGAAAGTTATCAGTGCTGAAGGTGCAATGAAGGTGCAAAAACGATTGGTCCTCGGGAATTTAAGAGAGATGTTTGAACTATATAAAAATGATGAAAAGAATCCCAAAATAGGATTTTCCACATTTGCAAAATTACGGCCATCATATTGTGTGCTTGCCGGTAGTGGTGGGACTCATTCTGTCTGTGTCTGCACATACCATCAAAATCCAAAATTGCAGCTGGCTGCATTGGGAGAAAGAGGTCTTTCATACAAGGATCTTATGGATTACAGTGTCTGCAGTACAGAAAGAGAGACTTGCATGATGCAACTTTGCAATGATTGCCCAAGAGAAGAGGGTGTCCTGGATTTTCTTGAGTTACTTGACAGTGTGAAATCAGCTCCAAATGAAATATCTTACAAGCAATGGGTGACTGTTGACCGTTGTACAATGGTTGATAAGGTGGAGCCACTTCATGAATACTTATCATCCCTAAGCATGAAAATATCCCGCATGGTTCATCACTTTGTTGCTCAGCAACAATCACAGTACTTCAAGCAGTTGAAAGAAACACTACCACCTCAGAGCGAGGTAGTTATAGTAGGTGATTTCTCTGAGAATTATTCTTTCATTGTCCAGGATGCTGCCCAAGGGTTTCACTGGGACAATTCACAGTGTACAGTTCACCCTTTTGTCATCTATTATAGATCATCTGCAGACCAGGAACTTAGCCATTTTAGTGTCTGTTTCTTATCTGCATCACTAAAACACAACACTATAATGGTTTACTCATTCATATTGAAGCTTATGACATATGTTAAATTCAGATGCCCACAATTGAAGAAGGTGCACTATTTCTCAGATGGATGTGCTGGCCAATATAAGAACAGATACAACTTCACAAATCTCTGTTACCATGAAGAGGATTTTGGTCTGTCTTGTGAATGGCACTTCTTTGCTACATCCCATGGCAAAAATGCATGTGATGGGATTGGAGGAACAGTGAAAAGAGCTACTGCTCGTGCCAGTTTGCAGAGAACTACAGAGAGGCAAATTCTTACACCAGAACACATGTTTCAGTTTTGTGAAGAAAACTTGAGCAAGAAGATAAATTTTTTCTTTGTAACTACAGCTGATTTGAAAGATGCAGAAGAACGGTTGGAACATCGATTCAAGGATAGTAGGGCTATTCCTGGAACTCAGAAATATCATAGATTTGTTCCCCTAAACAAGGAAGAACTGATGGTGTATCCCATTTCAAGTGGCATTGGAGAAAAGAAAAGAATAAGGAAAAGTCATTTTACTAATGAACCTGCAATGCTTGGTAACCTAAAATGTGTCAAACCAGGAGAGTATGTTGGCTGCATTTATGACATGCAAGTTTGGTATGGAATTGTGGAGGAATATTGTGAAGAGTTTGATGATTTCACTGTGAACTTTCTACATCTCTCTGGGTCATCAGGATCAAGTGCATATTATTATCCATCAAACAAGGATTCATGTGCAGTGCCAGGACATCATATATTAACTGTAATGAGTTGTCCTACCCTAAGAGGAGGCAGCAGAATTCAATACATTTTTCCACAAAAAGAAATTGATGAGAGCATCGAGCATGCAAAAATTGTATTAGGCTAGCACATGAATCCTCTAAGTAGGTCTTCCCCTTTCACTATTATAACTATTATTGCCAGTGTAGATTAGCAGTGAAATACAATTTTACATTTTTTGCCTTTGTTTTTATATCTATAAAAAAATGTAATTTTAATTTCTATAGGTCAAATTATGAGCTTAAGTGTGAAAAAATAGGTAGAATTGACGCACAACTTATGAATATGGTGTTCACTTATATGTTAGTTACATGAAAAATACTAACATAAACAAACTTTTTTTTGCTGATTCTAATAGCCAATGCCTATGCCTTCATTTTTTACATTTAAAAAAAAAAATTCTCATTTGATACACCAGAGGTCAAATCGTGACCTCAAATTTTGGTTACAGTGTAACTTTTTTATTTTTCAACCTAGAGTTCTAAAACTTGCATATTTGGATTCCTTGTCGTTTTCTGATTCTAAATATATATACTTTTATATAATTGTGATCATTATTACCCAAGTTATGGGTCGCCAAATGTTAGTGACCTCGCAAGTGACCTCAAATTTCCCGAGGTCATATCTCTTGAACCGTTGGTCGGATTGACCTTATAATTTCAGAAATGGTTTCAGGGCCCACAAACTCCCTATAAACCAAATTTCAGCAAAATCTGAGAGATGAGGGTGTTAGGCACTGGTTGATCTGACAGAGAATGACCCATATTTAAAGTACGGGTGTGCTCCATAAAGTTCAAATTTGCAAAGCAATTTGCTCCGACATTAATAAATACTGAAAACAGTATAAACAAACAAATACGTCACGAACATCGAAGAAGATATACGGAGAGTGAATATATTTCTAAGGAAAATTATACATTGTAGTAGAAATTCTTACTTATTTAGAGGTGGAATTATGGAATAATCTACCGAATGATTTAACCCATTATGACCCGACTTTCATTTTTACTTAGCTTTAAAATAAAGCTAAAATTAGTTAAAATCAATCAATGCTCACTCAATTTTCATAAAGCAATTAAAACTTAAACTCCAATTACTGAATGTACTTCATTGTTGCCCACAAAATATATGTACTTAATTAATGACGCTTCTTCACCAAATGTCCAACAAGGAAATAATTAGGTACTTGTAGGTTATCTCCCCCCCACCAATTTTGACAGAATATTTTCGTTAAAACTAACGAAAACATCACGACTTAACCTGACCAATTATCAAGGGCGTACAGTTGATCTATTAGTAAATAGTAAATACTATTCCAGAAACAAACAATGTTATAATTAATAATAGATCAACTGTACGCCCTTGATAATAATTGGTTAGGTTAAGTCGTGATATTTTCGTTAGTTTTAACGAAAATATTCTGTCAAAATTGGTAGGGGGGAGATAACCTACAAGTACCAATAATTATAATGATACGCACTATTATTATTATTTTGGAATGAAAACTGTCTTCCAAGTTTATGTTTTGAAGTGTACTGTTTAATAATATTTCCCGGAATCAGCACATACACAAACAAACATTATCCGATTTCAGCTTTATATATATATATATATATATTATAGATAGATTATAATTTTCCCGTGGGTTTCGAATAATTTTAAACAACTTTTACCTAATAATTTTTGCTCTCGAGGAGTCGTTTCCATGTTTTAGGGTGGTACAAACAGACAGACATACAGCATACAACATTATATATATCTATATATATATATCTTTTTTTTTTAAAGATTCAAATTTTTGTCTGATTGAAAAAATTATAATTTTCCCGCAGGTTTCGATTAAATCTAGGCAAATTTTACTTAATTTTTTCTCTCCAAAAAGCAGTTTCAGTGTTTTAGGTTGGGACAGACAGACACCATTAGCCTATTATTATTATAATAATAATAATCTCGTATATAGATAGTATAGTATATTATATTCGGTGCTGGTTAAGTGTGCGGTCTACCTAGCTTTTAGTTAGCCTTATAAGGCTAACTAATGAAACTATCACGACTTAACCTAACCAATCGTCAAGGGCGTACAGTTGACCTAACGATTGATAGTTTCATTAGTTAGCCTTATAAGGCTAACTAAAAGCTAGGTAGACCGCACACTTAACCAGCACCTTATATTCTAGCCTGTAAAGAGTGTCCGCTCGCTAAAGGCAGTTTACAGTTGTATACAGCATTTGCTATAATAATGAAAATATACTCATCTCTGGAAACTCTGTATGTATTTGTGAATAAAGCATTAAACTGAATTGAACTTAACCCAGGCACCCTGTTAGGCTAATTCTGGTTAAAAAAATTCCTGATACATACCCACATACCCACCCACAAACAAATTGAGCTCGACCTTTTGGTTAGCGTCGATAATTAGGCGTACTCTAACAGACAGGCTGTTAATAATGCTTGTGGAGGTATTAACTATTATTGGTAAATATTAAGTTTGGGAAACACCATTTTTTTTTTTTTTTAGTCGAAATTTGTTACAAGGGTTTTGATTGGCCTGAAAGTTGACGACGTCATCACGAGTTCTCGGCCAATCATGTCAAATCCCACTGATGACGTTACCAGCTTTCGGTCAATTTCCACATAACAAATTGCGACTATATACATTGTGTGAATAAGAAACCCCGTATATTTATCATTCTTGTCGCAAGCAAACGTTTCGGTAATAAACTTTCATCTTTAGCGCTAAAAGATATAAAATTAAAAGTAGAATTCAAATATTATGTAAAATGTCAAAAAATATTCGGTAAACCTATAAATGAAGGAACGTTATAAGACAAGACAAGACAATTAAAATGTCATAAAAAGTTTAAAAAATTCTCTACAGCAAAAATGTTACATCACAATAAGTAATATTAAGCAAACAGAGGAAAATTGTAAAAGATTACATTGTGCTGCAATGGTCAGATCAAAAGCGGAGGTATCATCGTTTCATGTGGGTTCACCTTTAAGGACACGCAAAGATCCTAAAATAGGAAGAGTGGCAAGTTGGTCGTTATTAATGGTATTTATGATTTGAAAGGAGGAAGGGTCAATGGGATGGTCGGTAATGTTAATGGACGTAACACGCGAATGGAGATCCCGCGATGCTCATCTACCCTTAGTTTATATTGGCCGCAAGTGCCATCAATGCAGCTCGGCTGACGGCGAATGCGTTTAAAAGAATAAATCACAGACAAGATCGTTTGGAAATTGTCTTTGTACAAAAGCAATTTAATGATATATACATTGGTAAATACGAAATGAAAGCTGATTTGGGGATATAAAGAAGCAAGGCGTGCGAGTAAATCAGTCTGCAAACTCTCTGTTGAGTGATTATAAAGTGAAAATTTAAAATGGCGAACGACTTTACTAACAGTTGGAATATTATGAGTCGGATGATAAATACAATCAAGATTTTTGTTTTATTGACGTTAGAAGCTTATTAGAGAAGAAGGTCTCAAAAAAAGTAATTTCGCGATGGAAAGACGAATAATATGAGCACAGATGATATGCACGTCGTATACCCACGTAAACTCGTGCAAGTTTGTGCGTTTTTACTGTAATAGTTAAAATATTATAAGCGGTTAAAAGACTATCTTATCTTATCACATTCTTTCATTTGTAAATTTACTTAATGTTTTTATCACATTGTAATATTTAGCTTATTTTATTTGCAATTTCATATCTATTAACACTGAAGATGGAAATTTATTTCCGAAATGTTTGCGCGCAAAAGAACGAAAAATATAGGGGGTTTTCTTATTCATCCTGAAGCTATTCTCTAAGAACAAACCTCTGAGCTATATGTATGTATATGTATATATATATATATATATATATATATATATATATATATATAGATAAAATGAAAACGCGTAAATCACCGGGGCCGGATTCCATATATCCCATACAACTAAAAGAATTAAAAGATAGCATTGTTGTGCCGCTAACAAAGATTTTTAATGCGTCTATTTCTGAGGGGTGCGTACCAGATAATATATATACACACCAGATAATAAATATAAATAAATATAAATATATATAAATATATATATATATATATAGTCAGGCCACGGAAATAAAACTTGAGTAAAATTTTAATCCAGACATCCCCCAGACAGCCTGTCAGCCATTTTCAGATTGACTGGATATTTTAAATTCCTCAGAGTCCTAAAACCATTTCTCAAATATGGTAAAATCCTATTTTAATACGGTAAATTAAATTCCAAAAACTATCAAACTATATGTATACTATCAAAGTAGTATATCCGGTTTTATTAATGAAAATAAACGTTTTTAGAATAATTTTTGAATTTACCGTATTAATCTAAGTTTGGGATTTAATTTATTGACTGCCCGGTTAGGTCAACTGTACGCCCTCGACGATCGGTTAGGTTAAGTCATGATATTTCCCTTAAACTAACGAAAATATCACGACTTAACCTAACCAATCATCAAGGGCGTACAGCTGACCTAACCGGGCACTCAATTCACCTAACATAGTATAGTAATATTCGATGTGGATCGACAATTGTTGGACGTGCACGTGGTCTTCCAGCAATCTTTAATTTACCCTATTAAAATAGGATTTTACCCTCAAATACCTTGACGTCTGTCTTAAAACTATTCGAAAGTAAATCAATGTATGATAATAATTGGTGTCCATATTTTCAGTCTCAAGTTTCGTCCATCTACTTTGAACATGACCACAGAAATAACATTTTACATGAACTTAATTTTGCATCAATGTGAAATTGCAAATTGATTAAAAAAATAATAATAAATCTAAAACACTGAAATTTTGGATCACTAACATATTGCTTCCCAAAGCATTCGGGAAGCAATATGTTAAAGTGATCCCTCCTGGGAAGCAATATGTTAAAGTGATTAACACTGGGAAGCAACATGTTAAAAAGAGAAAGGTTGGTTGGTTAGAAAGAGGTTGGTAATCTAGGAGATAACCTACCAACCGTAAACAAAGCTATAAATGCCCTAACCGGGCATTCTTTATATATTTAATGTAGGTTAACTGAATGCCCGGTTAGGTCAACTGTACGCCCTTGATTGGTTAGGTTAGGTCGTGATATTTTCGTAAGTTTTAACGAAAATATCACAACTTAACCTAACCAATCGTCAAGGGCGTACAGTTGACCTAACCGGGCATTCAGTTAACCTACATTAAATATATAAAGGAAATGAGGTGCTACTGTAGTATGCGGTCTACCTACGATTCGGCGGTCTACCTTTTAATTATAGCTTCTTATCTTGTTTACTAATTGTTTGTTTACATCCCATTGTCAATCGCCCTTGACGATTGGTTAGGTTTAGTCATGATATTTTCGTTAGTTTTAACGAAAATATCATGATTAAACCTAACCAATCGTAGGTAGACCGCATACTACCTACAGTGGCACCGGAAATGAAAGGATGCAAAAAGGAGCTACTCAACTCGTACTTGTGGCAAATGATGACCCATTATTCCGAAATCCATTTTTTACTTTGTGTGACCATATAGCGCAACAATTTTAATAAATTTACTTTCAATCTAACATTTTAACATGTTATGATTTACTTTTTATGACTTTACTTTATTAAAGCGGACATTTTTTATCATACTCCTTATCCTAAATATTGGGAAGCAATATGTTAAAGTGATATACACTGTGAAGCAATATGTTAAAGTGATATACACTGTGAAGCAATATGTTAAAGTGATCCGAAATTTTGCCTACCTGTTTGGTTGTGTACTTGTGCGAATTTCTTTTTAAATATACAGGGGTTAGACAAAATAATATGAACACCTTGATAAATGGCGGTTTTTCTTCTTAATATGGAGTTGGTCCTCCTTTAGCGGCAATAACAGCTGCAATGCGTCGGGAAATTGATTCATACAGCTTTTGGACAGTGGCTAGAGGAATCCTGAGCCATTCTTCGAGCAAACCCTGCTCCAGTTCCTCCAAAGACGCCGGCGGTGGGAATCGGCTTCTGACATGCTGCTCCAACTGACACCACAGATGCTCGATAATGTTAAGACCCGGGGATTGTGGAGGCCAATCCAAGCGTTCTACTTCACTGACATGCTCTTCAAACCAGTTTTTAACAACCCCAGCGGTGTGGATTGGTGCATTATCATCCTGGAAGACGGCGCCGCCATTGGGAAACAGCGTTTGGACCATGGGATGGACCTGGTCAGCCAATATTGACAGATAGACCTGGGCGTTAACCCTACCATGCAGTACTACAGCTGGGCCAAGAGTATTCCACGATATTGCTGCCCAAACCATCACAGATCCGCCTCCATGCTTAACGGTTGGGGTCAGGCAGTCGGGGTCATAAGCATCTTTAGGCTGTCTCCAGACGTAAACTCGACCGGAACATGGAAATAGCGTAAAGGAGGATTCGTCGGAGTAGACTACATTCTTCCACCGGTCCATTGACCAATTCTTATGGTCATTACACCATTTTCTGCGCCGCTCAATGTTGATGTGCGAAAGGAAGGGTTTGGCAATTGCAGCCTTCCCATGGTATCCAGCTCCATGGAGCTCGCGACGTACAGTTCTGGTCGATACCGGGCTTGCAAGATGCTGGTTAAGCTCTGCAGTCACTTTTGGAGCTGTGGTCTTATGGTTCTTTGTCACAATGCGCTTTAGCACCCGGCGGTCTCGATCACACAGCTTCTTCTTGCGTCCACTATTGCATTTGTCGGAACTTGTCTTTCCATGGTTTTGGTATGCAGACATGACCATAGAGACAGTTCCTCTGGATACATTGAACATCTGAGCGGTTTTCGTCACCGATGCACCAGCCATCCGCGCTCCGACAATTTGCCCTCTTTGGAAGTGTGACAGGTCTTTCATAACAGCTAATTCATAATTCACTCAGATCTGTAAAAACAACGTGAGGGTTATAACATGACGTATACACTCTCTGTTACGCATTTAAATAGGTTTGCCAGTCATTTGACCGTTTACTTTGTGTCTGAGCAGTCCGTAAAGATAACCGGAGAAATCGGCGGGTGTTCATATTATTTTGTCTAACCCCTGTATATGGAAGAGGTATTTCGTTATACAGTATTTGGTATTTATCTCATGTTCATACTTATTAACGTATTAGCTTAACGCGTTTGCTGCGCAACCCGTAATATCACGGGCTTTCACTTCTGACCATTTCTGCAGAGCCCTGTATATCCATGGGTTTAAACTTTAAACCGATATATATCTCTGCATAATCCGTGTTTTTTGGCTCGACTCGTAACTGGGCGCTCGCGCAGTTAACGGGTTAAGAACCATCGTTGTTTTTCGGGTGATCTTGCTGGGTTTACATTTATACTAAGTCATTCTGCATGATCACCCGGTGAATGGCATAACCAATGTAAGAGTTGTTGTTCACCTTCTGAACAAAATAATATCCTACACTATACATTCACTTTCAAAAATCTTTCTTCCCACTCAGAAAAATGAAGATAACTTATTAAGTTTATAGCAGCTACTTTGTTTTTAAGATCTGACAATGCTCCTAATTGTTTATTTTAGTTTTAGTTTCACATTTCTCCGACGAAATTCAAATTTATATAATAAAAAATAGTTTCCTCCCCTTTGGCTTTCGTATAATCTTATTAAAATCTTTAAATTCAGAAATTCTTGAATGACGCTTTCGACGACAGTTTGGAAGAATCCATTATTTGTCGAATTTTGTTTCCACCTCGACGATGGAAAAAAAAAACCTTTAGCTTGACGTTATTTTCAGGCTTTACGCATCAGCTATTTAATATTTGAAATTTTATCATGTATAGCTCTCGAGTATAGTGCAATCATAATTTATACATAAATTTTTGCCAAACAACTGTTTACTTTAAACTTAATCTCCATAAAATTTCGGTGCAAGGCGTGTTGAGCCCCTCTTGTTCTTAATTAGCAGTAGAAAGCAAAAATTAAAATTGAATTCAGACTTTTGAGTTTGGATTTAATATTCTTTACGGGTACTTATTCTCCGTTATAATTGAAACACTTCATTATTTCACCGTTTAAAATAAAGCAAACTTTCTCATAATAACAATTGAACCAATCCGAGTCAAAAGTTAACAAAACGCTTATCATCATCATCATCATCATCTTCCAAAATAACTTTAATAATTAATGATTATAATAAAACCTCTTTGACGCTGTGGAATCACTTGATAACTTAAATCAATCGAACAACACTGAATATGAATATTATGTTTTACTTATAGAACAACAAACGTCTTATTTAGTTTTCTAAAATTATTTGAATCACGAGTCAGGGGAGAGCTCGGTGCGATGTTGCTTGGTTGGCGGTTGGTTAGTCTTCAAATGCTCTACGTTTATGTCTCGGATCATTGAGATGAAAATAAGGTGGAGGATTTAGCTGTGGTTACTTCGCTCGCGACATATTGCCAACGAAGAACTCACTAAGATAAAATGAAAGATTATAAAATAAGGTAGAATACATTTTATAGTATTAGGTAATGACACCAAAAGGAAATACTTAATTACTAAGGTACTAAATTAGTAAGTTTCACAAAAACAGAAGAAGGGAAAATAATGTAGTTAGATCCATATAAACACTATATTTTAGATGTTTAACAGACATAATTCATGAGCTCGTGAATGTGTCTACTAGACATATAAAAAAAATATTTATATGTACAGTATAATGCAGTTGCCACTGTCCATCTAAAAATACTGTACAGAATTTCCAGTGTTTCGGACGCGTTCTCTAGGATGGGCAAGGGCAATTACATTATATTGTATATATGTATGTTACGGCCTTTTTGCGAAATCGACCTTTTTGCAAAAGGGTTAAGTCGTGATATTTTCGTTAAATAACGAAAATATCACGACTTCACCTAACCAATCGTCAAGGGCGGACAGTTGATCTGACCGAGCATTCAATTAACCTAAATCGGCCTTTTTTCGCAAAAACGTCGATTTCGCAAAAAGGCCGTAAAATATACAACATATTCGTGTAAGAACAAATTTGACTATTAGAAACGAAGTTCTGTATTTTTTAGTACAGGTAAACATGGCAGCAAGCCTTCCCGACACACAAGATTTCCAACCAATGACGTCATATATCAACAAGCTTTGTGCTTGAAAAAAGGAGAATTGGCTTTTTTCTAGTAATTTTTTTTATTGATACAATTATATTAATTTATACGGTAATTTATAATAACAATGATATTATACGTTCAGCTTTTTTGTTTTGGCTTAAAATGGTGAAAGAAACCAGCAATAAAACATTTTTCCTCGTACAGTATATATGTTGTCCAGTACTGTCTAAGTATGCAGTTAAGGTTACCCCTGAAATACTATTTTTTCCGTTTTGTCCATTAGCGAAAAAAACGAATTGTGGCTAAAAAATATATTCCAGACTATCTATCGTCATCCTTCATATTTTATATAATTTTCATATTTTTCTTACATTTTTATGAAGCTTTTATGTTTTAATATATTACTGTAAATCAGTGAGGTTATTATTATTATTATTATTATTGAGGAAAACTTTCTAACATCAGTATAAATGTGGTACATCAAAATCAAAATTATAAATTTTAAAATATGCTACTGATTTTTACCCCCCTTTTAAAATTTTATAATTTTAAATATTTATTCATTAACTGTGTACGAATTTATTGATATTATGATGTACATTTTTGGAAAAAAATTTCGTCTAGAAACATGAAATTTTTAAAAAGCACAAAAAAATTACTAATTAGTAATATTCTGATTTTCTTTGAATATTTCTTTCTTTCTTTTTGACAGGAAAAAAAATCATTAATGATTAATATTTTTATAATGCTTCTTAGAAATTTTACGTTTGTAGTTATAAAATAACTAATTTTACTTATGATAATTATAACTAATATTTAAACAATTTTATTCTTGCAGAATTCTGAAGGATTGACGTCACGAAAAGTAAAAAAAAAAAAAAAAAATTGATTTCACACTGTGGAAAACGGAAAAGAAAAGGTCCAACTTCCATCTTCCCTACGATGTAAACAGAAAGCTCCTAAATCATTCAAGTTGAAGTACCTAAAATGGACTTTCTATAACTTAAACATTGCGAGTAACGAAGCGTTTCTAACAGTAACTGACCGTATAGGTTCCCTTTTTGGTATATAGGGTCAAAAAGCGAGGCAGTAAGTTCCCGGTTAGTATTTATGCGGTCCTCGATTTGGAACCTAATTCTGAGAGGAACATTTTCTTAACCTATTTTGACAGTAATGGGAAACCGGTTGATGGGGTTGTTTAACCTCCTTCGCAATACTTAAGGTCATATTACGGAGGGGACCTGCTCTCCAGACCCAATGTTGCTTAAAATCGTATATATATATATATATATATATAATATATCGTCGCTTATATCTTGAAAGGTCCTAGCTCGAAAATTTGAAAAAAAAAACCGTTTTTATCGAAAGATAAGTTCGTTTTCTGCACCTTGTCTTAAAAGGGCCTAGCTCTCCTCCAATCAGAAAGCTCGTGTACCTTGTAGACTCAAGCGCGACAAGTAGGACGACCTTCAGAGCCTTCAGTTTTTCTTGTTTCCTGAATAATTTACTTTTTGCGAGCCTTTCAAGATATAAGCGACGATATATATATATATATATATATATATATACTAACGAGAGTTGTGTAATTCCTTAAACAAATACTTATGTAGAAGTTTGTTAATGTTGTGCCATGATCTGTTTCACGTCAATTACAATGTAATGTAATAATTTTAAAACAATATCATCGTGTGTTTTAATATTAATACATTTCTCGATGTTTAAACCTTTCATAAATGTATAAACATATTCAAATATATATTAGCAATATATTTATTATTGAAATTTACTATTAAAATATTTTTATAGCCTATAAAGTACTTTGTAAACAAGAATGAAATATTTGTCATTGTACTGTAATTTCCTTTTATTTACGCTTTCCACGTTTCCGAGAGATCTTGTTCATCAAAACCTAAACAGCAAAAAGGACTGACGTCGTCTTACTCGACATGTAAAAAGCACTTGATACACTTTCGCATGAAGTCTTATTGAATAAACTCTTCATAGATACCAAAAAAGAGGAAATATCCTCGATTGGTTCAAATCATATCTGACAATTATTATCACTACATTAAATTAAAAGATAATTTTTCCGACAAGGCAATGCTAACTAGTAGTCCCACAAAGATCTATTCTTGGATCATTATTATTTCTAATCCACGTCAACGATTTTCATCTCTCAAACACATAAAATTGTGTACAATATGTAGAGCAGGGGTTCTTAACCTCTGGGTCGCGATCCAAACTTGGGTCATTAAATTATTTATCATTTATTCATGTTATCCCTAATCATTTTACCATTATTACTCATAGATAGGTATTATAGTAAGATAATATCCCTCTTAAGGGAAGCAGGAAGCCCCCTGATTAAATCTTACAACTATCATACTAAGGTTATTCCTGGATGGAATGATTTTATTGCCACCCTGAAGAGGGAATCGAAAGACACCTATGATTTGTGGTGCTTTCATGGTAGACCCAGATTAGGACCAGTATACTTGAATATGTGTAGAAGTCAGGGTCAGTATAAGGCGGCCATAAGGCGATGTAAACAGGAAGAAGAGTCTATTCGAGCATCAAAAGCCTGTGAAACTCACATAAATAACGATAACAACAAGTTTTGGAAATTTGTTAAGAATCAAACGGGTGTCAAAAATGTCCTCCCTCCGACAATCGATGGGGTGTCGGGGGAGGATGAAATTGCAAAGCTGTGGAAAAACCACTACTCTAACATTCTTAACAGTGTAAGTAGGGATAATCTTAAGATAGATTGCAGGGAGGGACAAGGGAAAATATTTTGATATAATTTTCTGAAGTAAAGAGGTTAATTAAAGAGTTAAAGACTGGTTCTGCGCCAGGGGTAGATGACTTATCGAATGAGCACTTAAAATATGCAAATGACGTAGTATTTCTGCATATATCATTGCTCCTATCAGCCATGCTTGCTCATAGCTATATCCCTGCAGAGTTCATGAGGGTATATATCTTGTCCTTGGTCAAAAATAAGTACGGAGGTACGGAGACATTCTGTCCAGCAATAATTACAGGCCTATTGCTGTCGCTTCCTGCTTCTCGAAACTGCTAGAAAAACTCCTGTTACTTCGATTAAATGATTTCCTATGTACATCTCCTAATCAGTTTGGCTTTAAAAGGTCCCACTCAACTGACCTGTGTATCTATGTACTTAAAGAAACAATATCTAAATACAATGACAGTAATTCAACCATTTATAGCTGTTTCCTAGATATAAGTAAAGCATATGATAGGGTGAACCACAATATTTTATTTGCAAAACTAGAAGACAGGAAGGTTCCCATGTACATATTAAATTTATTGAAATTTTGGTATTCCCACCAATCTTTCACTGTGAGGTGGGGCAATGTACTATCCGAGTGTTTTGGCTCCTCTTGCGGGGTGAGACAAGGCTCCTTGCTCTCCCCTATGCTGTTTAATGTATATATTGACGGATTAATTGCTTCACTTAATGAGGCGACAGTGGGATGTTGTATAGATAACACAAGGATAAATAGCTTAGTTTATGCCGATGATATGATGTTAAGTCCCCCTGTTAAAGGTCTGGATCGGCTACTATACGTCTGCGAAGTGTATTCGCAGAAACATGATATTCTTTTTAATGTTACAAAAACTAAGGTTATGCAATTTCATCCTAAAAGTTGTAATCAGCCAGCTGATAGAAGGTTTAAAATGAATGGTGAAGTAATTGAGGAAGTACAAGAGTTCAAGTATTAGAAGGTTTAAAATGAATGGTGAAGTAATTGAGGAAGTACAAAAGTTTAAGTATTTGGGTCAAACTATTACCAGCTCCTTGAGTGATGACTCGGATATAAGAAAAAATCTCGAAGCCTGTGTGCTAAAGCGAATATGACCATAAGGAACTTTCGCTTCTGTACAAGTGAAGCTAAAGACACACTCTTTCGTACTTTCTGCAGTAATATATACGGTTAGCAACTCTGGGTGAATTATAAAAAAGGTTCTGGCAGAACCCTAAATTTGCTGTATAACAGGTCTTTTAGACTCTTACATAAATTACCCACGAGATGCTCAGCTTCACAAATGTTTGCTACTCGCAATGTCCCGAGCTTCCGGGAGGTAACAAGACGTACTCAACACAGTCTAATGCAAAGAATTAAAAAATCAACCAACCCGATCATCCAAGCTATCCATGAGTCCTGCCATTTATCCTCTAAGCTATGGACTTCTTGGTACGAAAACGTCTGTCTGTAGCTCCACTTAACTTCGACAGTGCAGTATTATTTCTAATCAATTGTATATATTTCTATCCTTAGTATATGAACTGTCATTGTATTAATAATATCTGTCATATGGACTATAGTCTGCCAATAAACCTTTTCATTTCATTCATTATTATTTATTTTATTATCTATTACGAGTGAACTGTTTGAAGGCATTGGTCGCCAAGCTAGCCCCCCGAGACCAGAATTTGTATCACAGCCAGCCTAAATAGGTTAAGAACCCCTGATGTAGAGGATACCGCACTCACTTCTTTCCATCATAATTTAGACCTGATAAATGAAATGAACAGGCAATTAGAGCTCGGTTATAAAGGGATGCTCATAAACTTTTACTGAACCTGACAAAGTCATCTTATATGATTATTACCACAAAACCAAATGTTTTATGGTAATAATCATAGAAGATGACTTTGTCAGGTTCAGTAAAAGTTTATTAGCACACATCCCTTTATACACATGCTCTAACTACCTGTTCGTTTCATTTATCAGGAGGTTTAAATTATGATGGGAAGAAGTAAGTGTGGTATCCTCTACATATTGTACACAATTTAATGTGTTTCAGAGATGAAAATCGTTGACGTGGATTAGAAATAATAATGATCCAAGAATAGATCCTTGTGGGACCGCGTTAGTTAGCATCGCCTTGTCGGAAAAATTATCTTTGATACAAACTATGAAATAAAAATTGAGAATACTACTCTTGCGAGGTTAAATGAAGTTAAAGAGTGCTTGGCATTAATTTAGACGAAAAACTAAGTTTCAAGTCATATACAACATATCAAATCCAAAATACCAAGATTTCTATTCATATTAATTATTTAAGCTAAAAATACTATTCCTTCGAACGCACGCTTTACCCTGTATTATTCCTTACCCTGTATTATTTCTTCATCTACCCACAATTATTATGTTGCATTACAACATGGGGTAGCTCAAAGAAATATATAAAACATCCTTTGGAAGTCACTCATAAAAAATGTC
>JAJOZX010002341.1:467500-627500 GCA_023014485.1 Bathynomus jamesi
GATAAAAAAAACTTCTTTTACTGTGGTTTACTTCTCAAAAATTACAGTTAGTACTCTGAATTTACAGGGGTAGAGGTTCGACCTCTTTCGACCATGGCTCAGGCCGGAATCTAAAAATATTAAGTTAAGGAGGCAAGGGGCCTCTGCCCCCTCCTAATGAGGTGCTAATATGAAGAAGTGCAATGAAGAAGAGCCTTAAATGAAGTAGCAAAATGAAGTGGTGTATTTTTACAAATATACGTATAATATAACTTAAATGTTTGGGGGAGACAGTCGAAGGTTAAGTTCCCCCCTTTTTTTTAAACACATGATCAGATGTTTTAAATGATTGCAAATAAAAATTAAAAAAAAATAAAATAAAAACTAATTTGTATTTTTTTCGCCGTCTACATTTTTGAAGGCGATATCATTTCGTGATAGTACACAAGTACAAATTGAGTACACGACTGAGTACGTATTAATTTTGGTTCATTACAATTACGATTACAATTACCAATTAATTCATATTCACTTGTTGTTTAATTACACTTCCATTTTAAAGTACATTCTTACATGATAAATTGAATCATTACATTCAATTACAGTTTCATTGAAGTACATTACATTATATTAAATCAAGTATTACAGTTAATTACAATTAAACAGTTACTATAACTTTGTTTTGTTTTTACAGTGTTTCTTATTAATAGACAATTAAGATGTTAGAAATATAATACAAAGTACATGGGGCACATATGGTTTGGATTTATATACATAATATGTTATAATATGTTATGAATTTGAAATCAGAGCGAACGGAGGTATTTTTATCTTTGAGGCGCTCGAATCTGTTGTAGTGAGCGGAATTCGATCTTACTAAGCATTTATTCGAGTTCACCTCGGGAGGTCATATCATTACAAATAAAAAATGAAATAAATAATACGAGAACGTATTTTCGCGTTTTCGAACGAACCTAAAGTTTCGCGCCTCACAAATTGACACGAGTAAACATAGACTGATAAGTTGATAGGGCATAAGTAGACAATAGGTAGATGAATGAATAAGTATAAAATTAATAAAGGATAGCGGTCAAGAAAGAACATGAATGTAAGAATGAGTATGGTTCAATAATAATGTTTATGCTACATAACATATAAATAATGACTTCTATAGAGTGTTTCGTCCTTAGCATGATGTTAAAGAATTTTCATACATTGGATACTAGATATATGATGAAGGGAAAATGTGACGTCATAGTTATTGAATTTTTTACGTATAGTACAAATCATTATTAGGAAGATTTACAAGAACAAATTAGAGACACAGAGTGGGAAACGTAAAGAGAATAAAGTTATTTTATGACGTCATAGTTATTCACATTATGTCATACGTACAGTATAACTGTAAGTCATTATTTGGGAGGACCTAAAAGAAACGAATTAAAGACAGAGTGGGTATCAAGGACTAAGAAGCACAACTACGGGTTCCAATCCTCTTATATGCAATGCGTATGTATAATCTAGGGTCGAGGGTGAGATGCAAGACAATCATAATTAATTATAATAACTTCTATAACAAATGGAAAAATGGATACGACTAAACCATAGATATGGTAGATCGTAGGGTTGTGACACGAACAAAAAAATAGGAAGCTACAAGTAAAATTATTATCCAAACTCGCGTTAAGCGATTTTGGTTCTTATGTAAAAATGAATATTGATTATTCATTTCATTTTTACATTGCTCTCCCCTTTTAAAAAAAACGATATTTATACAATAATCTAATAGGGTACGATTAATACAATACAAATGAGAAAATAACATCCTAACTACTTCAAGTTAGATGACGAATTTTTCTTTACATTACAAATTTTTATACAGAACAAGTGTTATTATATAATATAAAAAAAATTCAAAGATTAATACTTTAATTTTAGATAAACAATTAAGCTAGACAAAGAATGATATTGTAAAATTTTTAGCAAAATTTATTTATTTTTTTTCTGTGGGGAAAATTACATTCATAATGAATAAATAGGTAAAAGGGAAAAATATAAATCGTACAATCTATAAGCTAATTTTTATTGACTAGTGTAGGTAAAAATAGAATACGTAATGGATGATATATAGACCTGTGGTCTAGTGTGTATTTTTGTGTACTAGGTATAGTGTAGCTGATAATTTCGAGAGACAGATTAGCTGAGAGGATTGTTAAATTAACTGAATAAATGCATGAGCGAGAATTTATATACAGTAAGCAAAAATGATTAAGATTATATAGCATAGTTTTCACTTACGTAATGAAATAGTTTTATTGTGATATTCAATGATTTTAGCATAAGGTTTGTATATATATAGTATATATATAGTGTGCATGCATTTTTATTGACTGTTGTAGGTACAAATCGAATTACGTAGTGGATGATGTATAGACCTGTGGTCAAATGTGTATTTATGTTTGTTGGGTACAAAGTGTGTATCTGATAATTTCGAGACAGATTTAAATTCGACTACTAAAATTCATAACCAGATACTGTAGTAGTATGTCAATTTGACTATAATTTTCGTTTGATACCTTACAAATGGTACAATAACAATTTAAGGACAGTTACTCACGATTAATTGAACAAAAGAAAAATAAAAATACAAATTAAAAATATGAATCAATTATGCATTTCAACGAGCTAAATACAATTTTATAATATTCTAAAAAAATAAAAGTAAATCGAGCCATAGATGAGTTTCGACTAAGAATAAAAAGTTATTGAAATGGAAGGGAAGCATTTCGAACAATCTTTTCTTTTAATAATTTCAATTAAATTTTATATTAAAAATTATTTTTAGATAATAAAAGAAAATATTAAAAAGGTTTAATAATTTTTGCAGGTTAAGTAGAAAAATCATACTCTTTCGTTGAATGTTGATAGAATTTTGAATTATTTGATATTTTAGTCTGAAAACTTGTTTGCATATAGACAAATACATCTGTTTTATTGCGTAGAGTTTTATTAAAAATTAAATGACTGAAATTTAGGGTATGTGCGGTCATACGGGTAAATTTCCCGATCGTACAGAGCAGGATAAATTAGGTACATGATCGATTAATTGTTACGCTATTTCTGTCATCATATAATCAAATAATTATAAAACTCGTTAAAAACTTTTGTAAAAACGGTTTTGGTTACAAACAATAAAATATGTCATTTTACCTATATATTTATATATGCAACAATGGCATGAAAAGAAGACAAATCGGTCAATTTCCTTCTTACAAGCAAAACAAAAGTTAAACCAAAGACGCAAACCGTCAATTCAGGTTGAATTTAATTCTCTTTTACAACAAAAAAAAGGTTGAATTAAATTCTCTTAACACAAAAAAAAAGGTTGAATTAAATTCTTAAATTACATTTTTCTTAAATTAAATTCTCTTAAATTACAAAGGAAAAGTTGAATTCAATTGACTGCATTGAAAACTAACTTGGGACTTGAAATAAAAATGACTTGGAATAAATCTCTCTGACATGGAATAAATCTCTCTGACTTGGAATAAATCTCTCTGACTTGGAATAAATCTCTGACTTCAAATAAAACTCTCTGACTTGAACTCGATCAAGTATTTCTATAAATCTCTGGGGCGGTTGTCCCTCTTGGATGCAACCTATTGACTTGACCTCTTATCAAGTATTCTGAAACTTAAACTGTCTAACTTGAACGCTTGTCAAGTATCTTGAAACTTAAACTGGCTAACTTGAACGCTTGTCAAGTATTCTGAAACTATCTGACTTGAAAAAATTACTTCAAAAATGACTTAAAAAAATGACTTCAAAATTACTTCAAGTATCTCTCTAAATCTATAAACTCTCTCTAAACTCTGTAAACTCTCTGTAAACTCTCTCTCTCTTAATTTGCAAGTCAATTCAATTCAGTAATTGAAAAAAATTTGCAAACAAAAAATAAAAAAAATGTAAACAATATTTCATTCTAATGTACACGAAGGTACGATACTATTGTTTGATACATAAAATAAAATTATTCTATACTGAATATAACAGTGAAAATAACTGCGGCAATTGACTCTGCGACAATTGACTCTGCGACAATTGACTCTGCGACAATTGACTCTGTGACAATTAACTCTCTTGAAATTAACTCTGTTACAATTAACTCTCTGTTAAAATTACTGTTTCAATAAAAACAAATGCATCATGGTGTATGCAATGTTCACTGTGTTTCTTGTAAATTCTGACTTAATATTCATTATTAACTGTTAATAATAGTGACTTTTTCAAATGTTTATAAATTACTTAAGAAAACAAAATGTACTTAACAAAATTTTCTATGGGGAAATCCTTGAGACGTGTCCTGAAGGACGTCTTGGGCTACTTCTTCCTGGATGAAAACTAGGCGTGAAGAACTTGAGTCGTGACGCACCGTTCAAGGGTGGATGTTACGAACTAGAAGTCGTGACACGCCGGTCAACTGGTTTTATCCTGATGCAGGGTAATTTCTATCTTGGCCAAAGAGTGGCCTCTTCTTAAAATCTTCTTCTTATAAATTCTTGTTATCCTGGTGCAGGGTAATTTCTATCTTGGCCAAAGAGTGGCCTCTTCTTAAATAATCTTCTTAAAATCTTCTTTTATCCTGATGCAGGGTAATTTCTATCTTGGCCAAAGAGTGGTCTCTTCTTAAAATCTTCTTCTTCTTAAAAATCTTCTTGTTAAAAATCTTCTTTTTATAAATATTCTTCGTAAAATCATCATCTTATCCTGGCAGGGTCGCCAGCTTTAGAATCCTCTTCTTAAAATAATCTTCTTATCCTGGCAAGGGTCTGGGGTGTCTCGTATAGACGAGGCGTTCTTGTTAAGGGGCAAGGGGGCTCTGCTCCCTCCCCCGCAGCGAGGCTGCAGTCCAAAGAAGTCTCGTAATGAAGTCTTAAAACGAAGTGGCAAAATGAAGTGGTGTATTTTTACAAATATACGTATAATATAACTTAAGTGTTTGGGGGAGACAGTCGAAGGTTAAGTTCCCCCCTTTTTTTTAAACACATGATCAGATGTTTTAAATGATTGCAAATAAAAATTTTAAAAAAATAAAATAAAAACTAATTTGTATTTTTTTCGCCGAGTCTACATTTTTGAAGGCGATATCATTTCGTGATAGTACACAAGTACAAATTGAGTACACGACTGAGTACGTATTAATTTTGGTTCATTACAATTACGATTACAATTACCAATTAATTCATATTCACTTGTTTAATTACACTTCCATTTTAAAGTACATTCTTACATGATAAATTGAATCATTACATTCAATTACAGTTTCATTGAAGTACATTACATTATATTAAATCAAGTATTACAGTTAATTACAATTAAACAGTTACTATAACTTTGTTTTGTTTTTACAGTGTTTCTTATTAATAGACAATTAAGATGTTAGAAATATAATACAAAGTACATGGGGCACATATGGTTTGGATTTATATACATAATATGTTATAATATGTTATGAATTTGAAATCAGAGCGAACGGAGGTATTTTTATCTTTGAGGCGCTCGAATCTGTTGTAGTGAGCGGAATTCGATCTTACTAAGCATTTATTCGAGTTCACCTCGGGAGGTCATATCATTACAAATAAAAATGAAATAAATAATACGGGAACGTATTTTCGCGTTTTCGAACGAACCTAAAGTTTCGCGCCTCACAAATTGACACGAGTAAACATAGACTGATAAGTTGATAGGGCATAAGTAGACAATAGGTAGATGAATGAATAAGTAATAAAATTAATAAAGGATAGCGGTCAAGAAAGAACATGAATGTAAGAATGAGTATGGTTCAATAATAATGTTTATGCTACATAACATATAAATAATGACTTCTATAGAGTGTTTCGTCCTTAGCATGATGTTAAAGAATTTTCATACATTGGATACTAGATATATGATGAAGGGAAAATGTGACGTCATAGTTATTGAATTTTTTACGTATAGTACAAATCATTATTAGGAAGATTTACAAGAACAAATTAGAGACACAGAGTGGGAAACGTAAAGAGAATAAAGTTATTTTATGACGTCATAGTTATTCACATTATGTCATACGTACAGTATAACTGTAAGTCATTATTTGGGAGGACCTAAAAGAAACGAATTAAAGACAGAGTGGGTATCAAGGACTAAGAAGCACAACTACGGGTTCCAATCCTCTTATATGCAATGCGTATGTATAATCTAGGGTCGAGGGTGAGATGCAAGACAATCATAATTAATTATAATAACTTCTATAACAAATGGAAAAATGGATACGACTAAACCATAGATATGGTAGATCGTAGGGTTGTGACACGAACAAAAAAATAGGAAGCTACAAGTAAAATTATTATCCAAACTCGCGTTTTAAAAATTAAAGGATTATCAGAGAGGCATACAGATTTGTAAGGAAAAAATATGATTTTTAGCACAAGATCAAATGAATTATAAAAATACAAATTTATACTGTAAATCTGCCCGGGTTTTAACACTGCCTTTTTTATGGTTAAGTTTCGATGTATGTAAAAATAAAATGAAAATTAAAAGTTCATAATATTGTGAAAAATATTGTGAAAAATATCATAGTAAAAAATAGCCCTACCAATAATTCAGGCATTATCTATAAAATTGGTTGTAAACAATGTGATTCCTTTTACATAGGTCAGACGGGAAAAGATTTGCACACACGTATAAAACAGCATCAATATTCCGTTAGAACAGGACAGTTGTCCAGTGCCCTTTTTGTCCATTTGTCAGAGTTATCCCACTGTATTGATTGGAATAATGCTTCAGTTTTATTCCACTCTAGCAACATTGTTAATAGAAATATTCTTGAGTCTGCCATTATCCAACTTTCAAATAACTTCAACATAAGCAAAGGTCTTTTTCAACTCGATCCTGTTGTTTTGAATTCCTTCAAAACAGATTTAGATAAGAAGGGTAGAACGCTAAATCTTTGGTAAACTTGTATGCTACTTTATTAACTTTTAATTTTCATTTTATTTTTACATACATCGAAACTTAACCATAAAAAAGGCAGAGTGTTAAAACCCGGGCAGATTTCCAGTATAAATTTGTATTTTTATAATTCATTTGATCTTGTGCTAAAAATCGATATTTTTTCCTTACAAATCTGTATGCCTCTCTGATATTCCTTTAATTTTTAATTTTTACTTCTCCGTTTATTGCATATATATATATATATATATATATATATATATATATAGATATATAGATATATATGTATATGTATATATATAAATATATATATATATATATATATATATATATAGTTTTTTATTTTATTTTATTTATTTATTTTTTTCTTTCTGTAACCTATATATAGGCCGTAACCCTTTTATGTACTTCAGTGTTCCTGAGGATGTCATTAGACGAAAGCGCTTGAGCACCATTTGTGTTTCCTTTCCTTCGTGGTTTTATTCATCATAAATATTTTTCACGTTACTTTCGTGAAATAATTTTCATATATATATATATATATATATATATATATATATATATATATTACTCACCCGGTTATCCGTGATTCATTCAACCGTGAATCGAGTTAACCATGATTTACTAACTGTGACGATTGTACACTTATCTGTGATCATAACACCGAGTTAACGGTGATTTGGCATGGTATTTACATCTGCAGCTCGCCTTCCGACAGCCCACCACAACGCGCCTCAGTCATTTTCTCTGCACGCTGCCAAAGACAATTAATATTAGCAGTAATGTTAGCAGAGGGATGGGTTACCATCTTCGGAAACAGATGATCTTCACGTCTTGTGGTGAGTAGAAACTACTTAATTGTATATTAAATAATACTGTGTATAGTGACGCGCGGGGTGGGAGACCAGTCAGTGGGGGGGGGGGGGGGAACATGCTGCACCACCCTCACAACTACCGAGTTAACCGTGATCATGGACCTCCACTCAATCACGGATAACTGAGTCAGTACTGTAATGCATTTCCTCCAGCTACATAAGATTTCAATGTTTTTTACCTATATATATATATATATATATATATATATATATACACACACACACAGTATATATATATATATATATATATATATATATATATAATATATATATATATATCTGGTAACTTGGTAAAAGTTCCGTGCGTCGGTCTCTCTTCACACGAATGTCAAGCTGGAGGCTCCCCTCTAGGCCTCGCCTAATGGAGGAGCACGTTGCTCTCTTGCGATCTCCATTGCAGATGGCCAGACACACCCAGCTCATATATTTTTTATGCAGGAAGGAGGGGCCAAGGGCGAACGCCTGCAAAAACATCCCTCCCTCTTTAGAAGGATAAGAGAGCCGAAATAAAGGTACAAAGTTTCCGAGATAGTTAGACGCTGCGTTTGAAAGATTGGAGGTCATAGCCGATTGATGAAGGTTGTTTAAGAGTTGACCGGTTAAGTAGATGAAAGACTGAGAATACTGATTAACCCTTGCATTAGAAAGTTGAACAAAAAAGGGATTAATATGTGTAGAAAGTAAGTCTGGTACTGCAAGCTCTCCTTGAAGGAGGAGGTATACAGTCAGAGAGTTCAGAAGGGCAGTGTCCGTTATAATAGCGATAGTGAAGAGAGAGGGATTGAAGACAGTCAGTAAGAGGCGGGGAATTGATGAGACGAAAAGCCTTTGACTCCACTCGCTCAAGTAGAGCTGTGTGAGTTGAACCAACCTACACATGAGAAGCGTATTCCATACAGAGGCGGACAAGACCCCTGTACAGAGACAGCAACTAAGTTAGAGTAAAGAAACTGTGGAGCCAGTACAACAAACCTAACCTCTTAGAAGCTGCTTTAGAAAGAGAGTATATGCGATCTTTTCAGGAAAGATCACGAGAAAAGGAAACACCAAGAATTTTGAGAGAAGAGGATGGGTTGAATTAGTTGTGTATTGTTGAAGATAAGGGGATAGTCGTGTGGAAGATTATGATGAGTAGACAGATGAAGGAACTGAGTTTTTGAGGCACTAAAGGCCACGAGGTTTTCTCTGCCCCAATCAGATATAGTAGAAATATGAGAGGTCAGGTGCACAATAGCCATCCTACTCGAAACATGGAGTGACTGTTGAGAAGGACGCTTTGTGAAGCGGGTGAAGAAGTGAAGAGTGGAATCATCGGCATATGAGTGGATAGAAGAGGAAGTGCGACTTAAAAGATCATTGATAAATAGAAAGAAGAGAGTGGGTGATAGGACAGAGCCCTGAGGAACATCACTATTAATAGCTTCAGGAGAAGAACAGTTTCCATCTACAACCGCAGCTATAGATCGGCAGGAAAGGAAATCAGAGACGGAGGCACGGATAGGATAGAAACCGAAGGGAGACAGAAGCACAGTTCTTAAGAACAATAGGAGGGACCCCATCAGGACCTTACGCCTTTTTACAGTTGAGCCCAGATAGGGCAGAAAAATATCTTTGGAAGAGATTCTATTTTTAAATATAAATGAGTGAAAGGGGGGGTAGAAGATAGAGGAACAACGCCGGAATCGTCCCGGGTTGAGTTGGGGGCTAAAGTTTGAGCGAAGAGTTCAGCTTTACCAGGAGAAGAGGAAGGAACTGAGTCATCGGAAGGAAAAGAGGAGGGAAAGAAGAAGAAGTTGTTGGAGAGGTTTCTGGCTACGTGCCAGAAAGAGCGAGAAGAATTAGAATTAGATAAGTTTTCACATTTTTGTCTGATGAAGGAATTTTTAGCTGGTCGAAAAGATTTTGCACAGTTTCGGTCAGAAATATAAGCAGAGTGAGAGTAGCGAGATGGATGTCAACAGTACCTTCTGAAAGCCTCCTCTCTGTTGCGGAGCGCATTAGAACAAGCCAAAGGTTTAAGCTAGATGTTTTTTTTTGCATTAGTGGTAGGAAAAGAATGTGTAATGCACGCCTCCATGCCCGAGTGGGCCCCCGGCCACGGAATCAGTAACTATTCCACGGAAAATCAAAGTAGTATCGCCTAAGGGCCTCCTAGTCGACGACGCCAAAGTGCCAAAGGCACCTTCTCTTTGGAGGATCCAACAGCTGAACTGGAACGATAGGACAGGAAATAGATATGAGAAGTGTGTGTGTGTGTGTGTGGTGTGTGTGTGTGTGTGTGTGTAAATGCGACAATTTACTTGATAAATGCATGCTAAGAGATTCTGGTGTGAAGTATACGTATACATTCGGTAATCCAACGTCCAGGTATAACTTATCCATAATTTTTGAAGATTTTCAGGAAATTTTTATTAAACTTCAACACGCTCTTATAACGAGCAAAAACATTTCGCATCGAGTGAAAGGGAATAAGTTCTGTATGTTCTCTTTTGTCCCTAACTTTGCTCATTTTGGAAAGGTCATAAATTTGACCGAGTTCTGCCTCACTTAATATGGAAATTGTTAATATTGCAAATATTAATTTTTTACGAAACTATACGCCGAGGTAATTGTTCGCCATTCAATTAAGGCACCTAAACTTCGAAACACGAATCACGTTTTTATAAAATTATACCATACCAAAGGCTGTAACAGCTTTTGTCTGCGAAAATATACCATTATTTATTCTCCCTTTGTCCTGTAAACAAAGTGAAGAATAGGGATAATGCCCATAATGAATTCCACCAGCGCAATTCTTTTGTTATAATAATAATGTTATAATATTTCAGACCAACAAGGACCCTAGGATCCACTCATGGCTGGTCTACCTAACCGTGTTTGTAATTGTGTATTGCGCATGTCCTCCGTGGTGGAGGAAAGTAAAGGACAAATACATTTATGGGATAAATAAAAAAAATCCACAAGGATCAACCCTCTACTTTTTTAATTCAATTAATTAATTAATTAAAGATGTTTTTCTTATGTCTTATAACACACTCTCTCACACACACCTCTGTATTTCTCTCTTCCGATATATATATATATTAGGGTGGCCCTTATTTTTCAACTTTTTAAATTACTTGCTCCCAACCCCTAATCTTCTTCCAATATATAAAAAGGTGCTCTTTGCAAAATTTCAGCTCAATTGGGCTATATTAAGGTGGCCCCCAAAGGCCCTAAAGTTTCAAAATTCACCGATAATTGGTATTTCTAATATAAAACCTTTATAATTCATTTGCAAACTTTGTTTGGGAAAATAATCACAAAGCATAATCGAAAGTGAATTTTATTTACAACAAATAATTACGCCGCTTATATAGGCCGCAGGCGCAGAACTTTCTAGAACCTTCCAGGAGCGGTTTTTTTACGCACTTATGATACTTTTCAATTTCCGTGAATATCTCGTCCAATTTTGGTTTTAAGTAAATAATGGTTATAACTAAATTTATTGTAAATTGAATTCTCTTTCGATCATATTCTATATTTCTTTCGAATAAAACACTGTAAAGAAGATAAAAACGGTTTTATATGAAAAATATCAATACCGGTATTGTTAAAATCTGAAACTTTAGGGCCTTTGGGGGCCATCGTAATATTGTCTGATTGAGCTGAAAATTTACACAGAGCATTTTTACATGGATTAGAACAACTTTGGAGGTTGGGAGATGAAAAATATTTCATTTCAGAAATCACATACAACTAAGGGCCACCCTAATATATATATATATATATATATATATATATATATATATATGAAGGAGACCACTTTTCAGGAAGACAAATTTTTATTTCTTAACACCTTCCTGAATGTCTTCCTGAAGAGTGGTCTCCTTCTCCATACTCGTCGCGACAATGCGTTATTTTAAATTTTAAATTATATTATATATAATATATATATATATATATTAAAAACTAAAAAAATTAAATACCTGCCCCCCCCCCCCCCCACCCCCCCCCACTATATTGAATATGAGAAGATCCCTAGACACAGAAGAAATACCGAGCATCCTGAAAAGAGCTAATATTGTCCGTATATATAAAAGAAGGGATAAGTCCCATGCAAAGAACTATAGACCACTGTCAATAATGTTCCATCTCACCAAATTAGTTGAAAGAAAAGTTAGAGAGAAAATCTATGACTTCGTGGAGACACAGAAAAGATTCATTGAGAACCAGTACTGATTTCGCTCAGGAAGATCATGCATATCACAACTAACAGAGCACTACAACAACACCACAGACGCAATTGAAAGCGATGAAAACTATGATGTCATAGCTCATAAAATTAAACATATTAAAAATCCAAGGTAGAATCGGAAGTATGCAGCTCAGTACCACAAGGAACAGTAATTGGCCCCACTCATATTCGTTATAATACTAACAGACATAGACAATGAAGTAACCAACAACAGTACAGAACATCCTTTGCGGACGATACGAAAATCGGAAAAAAAATCCGTAATGCAGAAGAGGTGGAGGTCCTACAGAGGGACAGAAACAGAATATACGGATGGTTAGAAGACAACAACGTGGCATTTAACACAGAAATTTCAGCTCTTGAGATCTGGAAGAAATGAGGAATTAAAACAGACAATATATTATTATGCCTCAGATGGACAGGAAATTCAGAGAAGCAAGAAAGCAATAAATTTAGGGGTTATAATGAGTGACGATGCAAAATTTGAACACAAAATCAGAGCGATAAACGAAGCAAAAAAAAGTTACGGGACAGCCACTGAGAACCTTTAAAAGAAGGGACAAGATTCCCCCGCTGAAAACACTGATCGTACCAAAACTTGAATACTGCTCAGTCTTGAGATCCTCATATAAAAAAAGAAGTTAATAA
The DNA here is from genome assembly GCA_023014485.1 of Bathynomus jamesi. Taxonomy (NCBI): domain Eukaryota; kingdom Metazoa; phylum Arthropoda; class Malacostraca; order Isopoda; family Cirolanidae; genus Bathynomus; species Bathynomus jamesi. Next base: position 480,233 of record JAJOZX010002341.1, read on the forward strand.
ACTAGAAGAAGTTGAAAGAAATTTCACAGCTAAGATTGGTGATTGCAAAGAACTCAACTACTGGGAAAGACTGAGTAAATGAAATTTATGTTCACTGGAAAGAAGAATAGAGGGATGGAAATCTACACGTGGAAAATAATAGGAAAATTGGTACCTAACCTCAAACCGAGCCCAGTAACTATCCAAACAACAGTGAAAAATAGGAAAGGTAGAACGTGTAGAGTTCACCAAACTAAATACTGTACGTATACAGTTATTATGACACATTCTGTTTGCAGTGGTCGTTTTCTACGAATGAAAGTGGTGATACTTGTGTTGGTTTACGTCGTCGTCGTTGGCCTAGGCAAGCTACGGCTTGGGACCGTAGCGCATCTATCCGGTATAGGTTAACCTGGATGATGTAGCCATAAGCACTGCCGCTAGTTAAGTGCCAACCAGTGATTATCTCACTAGCCGTATTGAGTCCGTTAGGCGAAACTGCGACAGTACCAAAGGTGGAAAATATAACCATTGGTTTTCTATTATTTATTTGTAAAATGGACATGGTATTAGATTAAAATAAATATTTGAATATAAATAATTAACTGACAATTGTGATATATAATTAATTATGTTTACATACAATAAAAAATATAGTATACATAAAATTAGTATTAATGTGGTTCACAATTGAATTATAATGGGGTAACTAATTTAAAATGAATTTATATCTATTCCGAAATTCAAGACGGTAAAATTAACATTTAACTTGAAACTAAAATAAGAGTATTCACTACACACTCCCCCACCAGAGAGGAAGTTCAAAGAGTTTCGAACGACACAGATTTCCGCTGAACCTTTTTGGTAGCTACTTGTACCTCACTTAAGGTTGATTCCAAAACGCAGGCTTAAGACGATCGATAGAAACCTTGTCGACCTTGGAACCGCGCTGGATGAGAAATGATTTGCGCGTACGTCGGAGAACTTCATAGGGTCCGTCATATGGACATTGGAGAGGCCGTTTTGGGACAGGTACACGCACGAAAACGTGGGTGCAAGATTGGAGGGCTGGGGAAACAAAGATGTTCTGTTGGCTAGTCAATCGAGGGGGAACAGGCTGAAGGGACTGCATGTGAGAGGAAAGTGTTTGAGCGAATTCCGTAGGATCGCATGACTTATCCCCTGCAGTGAAGTAGCCACCTGGTAGCCGCAGTGTTGTTCCATAGACTAGTTCGGCCGCTGTAGTCTTCAGATCACTCTTAAATGCAGAGCGAATACCAAGCAACACGAGTGGAAGCTTATCCATCCAATGGGAGTCTTCGTGACACATAAGGGATGACTTCAGCTGGCGATGGAAGCGTTCGACGAGGCCGTTAGCTTGCGGATGATACGCACAGGTATGCGCATGTACTGTACCCAACAAGCTGGTAAACTTCTTCCAAAGCGAAGACTCAAATTGGCGACCTTGGTCAGTGATGACTTTTGTCGGCAATCCAAATCTTGATACCCATCCATGAAGAAAGGCTCTTGCAACAGTGTCCGCTTGGATATCAAGAAGTGGGATGGCTTCAGGCCATCTGGAAAAGCGGTCGAGACAGGTGAGCAGATAACGTTGGCCTTGAATCACTGGAAGAGGGCCAACAATGTCTACATGAATTACTTCAAATCGCTGGGATGGGGGCGGAAATGCGTCAAAGGGGGACCTGGTGTGCCTTTGGACTTTGGCACGCTGGCAGGCAAGGCACGTTTTGGTCCAATGTTTGACATCCTTCCGCATCGAGGGCCAAACAAAGCGAGAGGTAACCAGGTGTTGCGAAGCACGGATACCAGGATGGGAGGGCTTATGAAGATCCGTGAAGACTGCTTGTCTGTGACATGGAGGGACATAAGGGCGAATAGCAGCTGTTGATACGTCGCAATAGAGGGGCACAGACAATCCTGGCATACTCATTTTCTTGAGGGAAAGTGAGTGAGTGGAGTCTTCTCTGAGCAGGTCTTGTAGTTCCGTATCCTTATCTTGATCCTGTGCAATAGCATTCCACAGTGTAGAGCTGAGGGTAACAGAAGTAATCTCTATTCTTGAAAGTGCATCCGCTGGAGTGTTCAAGACACCTTTGATGTGGCGGATATCTGTGGTAAATTGCGAGATATAATCGAGTTGCCTGATGACTCTGGGAGAGTGGTTACAGCTGTTTTTATTGAAGACAGTGACCAAGGTTTGTGGTCGGTAAAAACACAAAACTCTCGGCCTTCAAGGAAATGTTGAAAATGCTTCACGTTTAAGTAAATAGCAAGAAGTTCACGTCCGAAAGCACTATAACGCGTTTGGGCTGGCTGCAGCTTTTTCGAGTAAAACGCGATGGGTGCTTGTTGACCGTTAATGGTTTGTTCCAACACTCCACCGATCGCAACATCTGATGCATCGACCGTCAGAGTTAGGGGGGCATCACTGATAGGAAATGACAGAGACAATGCACTATTGATAGCATTTTTGGCATTGTCGAACGCCTGTAAACTATCGCTACACCATAACAATTTCGTTACCTTGCGTTTGTGTGTGATCATAGCGTGTAGAGGAGCAAGAATACTGGCACAGTTTTTAATGAACTTGTGGTAATAATTTACCAAACCTAGAAACCGACGTAACTCACGCTGATTATTTGGCATAGGGTAATTTTTTATCACTTCACACTTGTCCTGAAGGGGGGTAATTCCGTGCTGCGAAATCGTGTGACCAAGAAATTCCAAGGTTGGCTGTGCAAACACACACTTAGATGCATTAATAGTAACACCGTATTGTTCTAAACGTTGAAAGAGGAGTGAAAGATGTTCCTTATGTTCCTCTTCCGTTGAGCTGGCCACAAGCAAATCATCGATGTAGGCATAAACAAAGTCTAAGCCTCTGGTGACCTCATCTATAAACCTCTGAAAGGTTTGCGCAGCATTCCGTAGCCCGAACGGCATCTTCACAAATTCGAATAACCCAAATGGTGTACAAACTGCAGTCTTGGGAATATCCGAAGGCTCTACGGGAATGTGGTGGAAAGCCTTAACGAGATCTATTTTACTGAAGATAGATTTGCCGTGGAGAAGAGAAGTAAAGTCTTGGACATTTGGTACCGGATATCGGTCCGGGATGGTTGTCGAATTCAAAAACCGGTAATCCCCACATGGTCTCCAGTCTCCTGACTTCTTCTGGACCAGGTGTAGGGGAGAGGACCAACTGCTTTTGGAAGGTCTTATTATCCCAAGATCCAGCATAAGCTGGAATTCCGATTTGGCAGCTTTCAGTTTGTCCGGGGCAAGACGTCTGGGTTTTGCAAACACAGGGGGACCTTTTGTTGTAATGTGATGGGTAATGGTGTGCTTAATGGTATCACCCATCTGCATCGGTTGAAGAATTCCTGGATATCGCTGGAAAAGGCACTGGTACATGGAATTAGGGGGAACGAGGGAAAGTGCAGAGTTCGAGGCGTCCGGAAGGGCAACCTGTTTGGCAAGAACAGAAAGCAGTGTGGCCTGGTCGCATAAGCGTCGCTTGTCAAGATCCACCAGGAGTTTGAAATGCTGGAGGAAGTCAGCGCCGATTATGGGATGCCGCACTTGAGCACAGATGAAAATCCACTTGAAGGATCGGTGAAGGCCCAAGTTTAGTTCACGCGACTGAGTACCGTACGTGGGTATGCGTGAACCGTTAGCAGCGTATAGAGGCGGAGATTCCGAGTGCGTATGACCAGATTTTTGAGGGAATACACTGACTGACGCTCCGGTATCGACCAAGAAATTGACACCAGAGTTCCTGTCCTTTATGAATAACAGGTTGGCAGTGCGAGTACTAGACGCCATTAGGACTCGCTGCTGGGGTTTTCCGACGAAAAATTGCAAGGGGAGATGCACTTCCTAGCCTTCTTTCCAAATTTCGAGTGGTAGAAGCAGATCTTCCCGGAACTCGAACGATGCCTCTTCGTAAATCTTGACCGAGAATGGCTTCTTTGCCGTTGATTTTGTAGCAGAGAACAAACGTGGTTGAGTCGTTGACTTAACTCTTTCACTTTCAACTTCAGTTCCGATTGTGTGTTCACGTTGTTGACCGGAGCTGTGTCAATCTCCACTACTTTGTCGGCAGTTTCTGCTAGTTTATCAACTGGAGTAGCAGGATCCATAGTGGCCAAGACACGCTGAGCTGATGGAGGAAGTTTCTGCAAGAACAACTGTCTAAAGATGTCCTTATCGAAGGTTTGTGCGCGTTCGCCTAGAGCGCACTGCATAGCCCTCAGCATTTGAGTGGGCTTACGGTCTCCAAGTTCTTCTTTTGAGATTAACTGATGTAGTTTCTCACGCTCGGAGACAGTGGTGCGGCACAGGATGGCAGACTTCTCCTATGCTTGCTGACGTACAAGCAAGACGACAAGTTACCAACGAAGGAGTGGAGGTTGAGACGAGCGCAGGCACAGAGCGCACGGGCAGGGTGAGGGGCAGAGGGCACGAGCGACATTACAGTCTGGTCCTAGTCGCTCGGGTGAAGGGGGTGGTGGGCACGAACGACGTTACAGTCTAGTCCTAGTCGTTCGGGTGAAGGGGGTGATGGGCACGAACGACATTACAGTCTAGTCCTAGTCGTTCGGGTAGAAGGGGTAATCCAGCTCCGGGGTCACCAATTGTTGGTTTACGTCGTCGTCGTTGGCCTAGGCAAGCTACGGCTTGGGACCGTAGCGCATCTATCCGGTATAGGTTAACCTGGATGATGTAGCCATAAGCACTGCCGCTAGTTAAGTGCCAACCAGTGATTATCTCACTAGCCGTATTGAGTCCGTTAGGCGAAACTGCGACAGTACCAAAGGTGGAAAATATAACCATTGGTTTTCTATTATTTATTTGTAAAATGGACATGGTATTAGATTAAAATAAATATTTGAATATAAATAATTAACTGACAATTGTGATATATAATTAATTATGTTTACATACAATAAAATAATATAGTATACATAAAATTAGTATTAATGTGGTTCACAATTGAATTATAATGGGGTAACTAATTTAAAATGAATTTATATCTATTCCGAAATTCAAGACGGTAAAATTAACATTTAACTTGAAACTAAAATAAGAGTATTCACTACACTTGTATTCAGATTGTCATTATTCCGTAGAACAAAAATAATTAATCTCTCTCTCTCTCTCTCTCTCTCTCTCTCTCTCTCTCTCTCTCTCTCTCTCTCTCTCTCTCTCTCTCTCTCTCCCCTCGGTATGGGCCGTAAGGCCTTTTGAGGTACTTCTTTTCCTTGTAACTCCTTGCGGGTGAAGTCTGTTGTACAAACCTGTCCCGTGGGTTACTAGGACCCCTTCCCATCCCTACTCTGTCCTTTTAGCTTAGGTTAAGGAGGCTCTCCTCTGACTGCAAAAAAAAAAAAAACCTTTTAGTATTAACCCTTTCATACCCAAATTAAGTCGAAAAGTAAAAAAAAAATTGGGATATAAAAATCGTTTAATTGGACCCAAAATAACTGAAAAATATATTTTACAAAGTTTTATTGTTCATAATTAATAAAATACGAAATGTGTTAAATTTCACACATTGGGAACTGGAAGGTCTAAAATTGCTTCCAAAGTTAACGATGAAAATTTCACACACTGGGCATTAAAGGGTTAAGTCTTTTTCTCTACTCTTACTATTAGGACCCTACTGCTACCGCATGCGTGGGAAGAGAGGCTTTGGAACCTCTATAAATAACACCATTTCACTTCAGTTGCAGGTAAATAATTAGAGGGGATAATAGCGGGTAGGATTGTTGACCATTTGGATTCCTACAAGCTACTTGGGGACTCCAACATGGGTTTAGACGGCATAGGTCGTGTCTCACCAACTTGCTTGAGTTTTTCCACGTCATGTTGAGTGAGTATGATAAGAATAGGGCGATTGATGAGAAAGCCTTTGATAAGGTACCTCACCGCCGGCTAATGGCCAAAGTGCGCGCGCTGGGCATTGGTGGGGAAGTAGGTAGGTGGATTGAAAACCGGCTGAAGAATGGCACAAAGTTAATCCTTCCGTTAGGCATATGGGCTACAATCGACGCTTACGTGACGCGGGTTCAAAGATGTCGATTTTAGAAGCATGTTTAGCTTAAATGATAACCCAACTCACAACAATGGTTGGAAGTTGGATTTGAAACGGTTTAGGACTAGTGTGTGTGGGAATTACTTTATGTATAAGATCTGTGACACGTGGAACAGGTTATCTTCAGAGGTTGTGAACAGTTCCTCTGTGGATCAGTTCAAGAAAAGGTTAGACCAAATCTTGCACACTATTTGAGTGTAGAAAATTTTCCCTGGCACCCGTTGCCATTGGTACCTCCTCGGTATGGCCGCAAGGCCTTTTGAGGTACTTCTTTTCTTGTAGCTCCTTGTAGCTCTCTCTTCTCTCATTTGAAAATTTCCTTATACACACACACACACACACACGTACAAACTGCCAAATAGTCGATATATATATATATATATATATATATATATATATATATATATATATATATATTAACGTAAAGAACGACGCTTGTATAGGAGAACATTCCGCGCAAGATGAGGAGGGAGAACGAACAAATGAAAAGATGAGGTAACCACCCGGGAATCGAACCCGGGATCTTCCGATTGCTGGTCAGATATGATAACCACTACACCATGGTCCTCACTCGATCAGAAGTCGTAATTCTCCTACATACGCGCAGAAACCAATGCCCCGAGGGGGGCACCTCCCGCATGCCGCACTTATATATACACATTTCAACTGCAAAGAACACGCAATATAATTAACGTAAAGATCCCGGGTGGTTACCTCATTTTTTCATTTGTTCGTTCTCCCTCCTCATCTTGCGCGGAATGTTCTCCTATACAAGCGTCGTTCTTTACGTTAATTATACTGCGTGTTCTTTGCAGTTGAAATGTATATACAGGGTGTACATAAAGTCAGGATCTATTTTTGTGAAGCACTTGGAAATTATATGGAATTCAATCATAAAATGATAAAGTGGTAACATTTATTAAATAATTAAGAGTAGGATTCGACGTGACGCCCATCAGTATCCCTACACAGCTCAAATCGTTCCGCAGCATTTCTAAACACATTCTGGAGCATTTGCGGGGTTATGTTATCTGCAGCAGTTCATATACGTGTACGTAAGTTTTCAAGACTCGTAATCTTCGTCTGATAGACGTGCGATTTGATAAAGCCCCATGCAAAGAAATCTAAAGGGGTTAAATCTGGTGATCTCGCTGGCCAAGGTTTGTTGCTTCCGCGTCCGATCCAGCGATTTCGAAAACGTCCATTTAGATAATCCTGAACAATTTTGGCATAGTGACAAGGAGCACGATCATGTTGATAGACGACGGTACTAACAATCCTATCCCCAATCAGCTGAGGTTCAAGGAATTGCTGCAACATGTCCAGATAAATAAGCCCCGTAACTGTAGCTTCAGCAAAGAAAAAAGGACCATAAACCTTAGATTTTGTTAAACCTATCCAGACATTAACTTTAGGTGAGTCTCTTTCCCAATTTTGGACGAAATCATTCGGTCTTTCATCTGCCCAAATTCGACAGTTACGGCGATTTACTTTTCCACACGTATGGAAAGTGGCTTCATCACTAAAGAGAATGTTGTCCATTAAATTATCACTCCAGATTTGTTCTACGAGATCAGCACACACAGCACTTCGTCGAGGGAACTCTTCCTCAAGTAAATCATGTAAAACTTGCAAATGATAGCTTTTCTTCTGCGATTTAACTTTCAGAATTTTGTGCACAGATGACGTCGGGAGGCCGAGTCTGTGTGATGCAGCACGAACGGACGTACGTGGCTCCTCAGTGATAATTCCGCGTACTGCATTCACGGTAAGATCTGACATACACGGTCGTCCTGATCTTGCTTCATCATTTACAGATCCCGTTCGTTTAAATTTGTTCACCAATTTTCGTATTGTCTTGTCTATTGGCCCCGGCTTATGAAATCTCCTTCTAAACTTCTCTCTGATGTCATTGTATTTCTTTCCCTCGATTCGCCAAATTACTATTGCCACACGCTCTTCTGTATTCATTCTAAGGGCTTCTGAAAAGAAAACTAGAAAAAAATAATTATTTCACAAAAATAGATCCTGACTTTATGTACACCCTGTATTATATATATATATATATATTATATATATATATATATATGTATATATATATGTGTGTGTGTGTGTATAAAATCCTTAATGAAAATGTACATATTATATTGTGCATGAATATAAAAATGATATTTTGCCGTCAAAAATACCCTTTTTCAATGGTAGAAAAGGAAACCTACAATCTGAATGCAAGCGGCCTTATGACATCTGATTGACTTGACATTCTATCGACAAGTTAGATTAGGTTAGATTAATTTAGGTTACGTTTGGTTAAATTAAGATAGGTTAGGTTAAGTTAGGTTAAATTAGGTTTTTAGTGTCGATGTTTTGTTCTTTTCGACGAGATGGGTATAGGTCCAATGCAAATAGTATGTTTGCCAGCCAAGTAATGTGTATATATATATATATATATATATATATATATATATATATATATATATATATATATATATATATATATATACAGCCAAAAGGAAAGAGGAACTGGCTTGATTGGCGAAAGAAAAGAATATTCCACAAAAGAAAGGGAGTAGCGGCGAAGTTAGGTAATTGCGGAGACAACAATGCCAGGAAAGCAATACAAGAAAAACTGGATAATATCGATAGGGAAATACAAACCCTGATTAAGGGCCATACAGAGAGGGAAGAGGAAAAGGCGGTAGAAGCAATAAAGGAAAATCCAAAATACTTCTGTAGCTATACGAAAAGGAAAACAAAAACGCGGGTTACCATCGGGCCCTTAAAGAAAGGAAATAATGAACTAACAGACGATCTAAAAAAAATATCTGAAACGTTGAGAGCCCAGTTCATGAATCGGTCTTCAGTACCCCAAAAAGTGACAAAGCGATACCTGACACAGATGCATTCTTCGAAGAGAAATTGCAAGGAGAATGTATAAAAGACTTTGATTTTACCCCAGAAGATGTAGCGAGAGCTATAGTAGGACAAATGAAATCACATTCAGCTGCAGGTCCGGACAAATGGAACGCACTACTGATTAAAAACTGTAAAAATGAAATAGTTACACCCTCATACTGGATATGGAGAAGATCCCTAAACACTGGGGAAATACCGAGCATCTTGAAAAGAGCGAACATTGTCCCTATATATAAAGGAGGAGATAAATCTCAAGCAAAGAACTACAGACCAGTGTCATCATTATCATGCTAACAGACATAGACAGTGGAGTAAACAGCACAGTATAGTAACATCCTTTGCACGACACAAATATCAGCAGAAAATTCAGCGATGCAAATGAAGTGCAGGCCTTGCAGAGGGACACGAACAAAATATACAAATGGTCAGAAGACAACAATATGATTTTTAACACCGAGGAATTTCAGCTCTTGAGATATGGTAGAAATGAGGAACTTAACAGACTACATATCATGCTCCAGATAGACAGAAAATTCAGAGAAGCACGAAAGCGGTCGACTTTGGGGGGTAATAATGACCGATGATGCGAAATTCGAGACACAAAATCAGATAGCGATAAACAAAGCAAAAAGAGTCGCGGGACAGGTACTAAGAACGTTCAAAAGAAGGGACAAGACAGTAATGATTCCCTTGCTGAAAACACTGATCATACCAAAACTTGAATACTGCTCAGTTTCGACGTCCACATATATAAAGGAAGAAATTAATAAACTAGAAGAAACGCAGAGACATTCACAGACAAGATTGATGGCTGCAAAGAAGTCAACTACTGGGAAAGACTATGTAAACTAAATCTGTACTCCTTGGAAAGAAGAAGAGAGAAGTACACCATAATCTACATACGGAAAATGATCGAAAAACTGGTACCAAACCTAAAACTAAACACAATTACCATTCAAACAACACTGGAAAATAGGAAAGGCAGAATGTGTAGTGTTCCCAAATTAAAGGCCCGACAAGGGACCTCCTCAACACTGAAGGAAAATAGCTTGGTTGTCAGGGGGTCAAGACTTTTTAACCAGCTTCCAAAGAACGTTACAGGGGTCAAAGTTGAAGTCTTCAAGAGAAGACTATATGTCTCGCTCAGGACGGTACCAGATGAGCTGGGTGTACCTGGCTATGTGCAGTGGAGAGCGCAAGCGAGCAATTCGCTCCTCCACCAAGTCAGACCTAGAGGCGGGGCCACCAGCTTGACTTTCGTGTGGAGAGAGACCAACACACGGAACATCAACGAGATGTGATATATATACACAGTATATATATATATATATATGGGATAAATTTCATAATTAAACACGTGAAATGAATGAATGATACAAACCAACGAGGAAAAAGAAAAATGATTCCAAGGCTTTCGAGTTAATTAGAAGCAAAAGGTATTTTAGCAGGATATTATCAATTTTATATATTCCCGCACTGTTATTGAAATTATTTTTAAAATGGATAAATGAACATTCTAGAATATTCCTTTCAATTATATCTGTGTTTTTAAGGAGCGCTTTTAACGAGCACTTTTGCCTCTAATTGACTCTTGTTAATCAGGTGCTAATCTTTTTATTTTTCCGTCCCGTTGTACATATGCATATATTTTTGTCATTTCGCCTTCTTCCTTCATTCCCTGACGAGGTGTACTTCTGAATACACGAAAGCCCTTGGACTCATTTTTCTTTTTCCTTGTCGGTTTGCATCATATATATATATTATATATATATATATATATATATATATATATATATATAATATACACTGTACAGGGTGTTCATAAAAGATCTGAACGATTTCAATCTTTATTAATGTGATAACCCAATAACATACAAAGAAACAAGTTTGGCCATATGACTCCGCACACCTAAAAGTGTTACATACATGTTTAATAAACTTCAACATTTGTGCCATTGGTCACCCATACAACTTCCAATCGATATTCAATTTCTCGCCATGTACGTTCAAGCATGCCAGCATCAACCATCGCTATTGCAAATCTGGTCCTAATTCGTAGTTCATGGACGTTGACAACCTTGGTCTTGTACAAAAAAAAACTTTATTAGTTGCTCTATCGCCTACACATGCTTCATGCTTTATAACTTATTTAGTATGAAAAATATTAACGAATCAAATCGTTCATATATATATATATATATATATATATATATATATATATATATATATATATATATATACACACACATATATATATATATATATATATATATATATATATATATATGAAAATTATTTCACGAAAGTAACACGTGAAAATATTTATGATGAAAAAAACCACGAAGGAAAGGAAACAGAATGGTGCTCAAGCGCTTTCGTCTGATGACATCCTCAGGAACACGTCATTAGACGAAAGCGCTTGAGCACCATTCTGTGTTTCCTTTCCTTCGTGGTTTTTTTCATCATATATATATATATAATGGAGCCAAGTGATTTTTGTGGTGGAAACAGTCGAATAAGGCACAGCAAGACTAGCTCGTATGCAAACATTTAATATTGAAAGCTTTCGATTTTTTCTAATGTCATCTTCAGTGCTAAAATCAGAAACATATAGTTAAAAACCAAATATGAAGTTAAAACAATTTTAAATACTGACAAATAACAAACGCTACAAACAAAAAATTAAAACAATCACGAAATTATTATATTATGCAAACGAAAACCACAAAGGGGATTACCTTCGCGATGAGAATAAATTTAAGTAAATAACCTTATAAAATATTTTACGGGGATGGAGAACATAATGGATACATTAAAATATAAAATATTAAAATCTATAAAACCTTAAAAGAAATAAATCATGTACAAGTTACTTAATCACAGACGGGAAATGGATGGAAAAATGGATACAGTTTGTTGAAGGACGTGTGTGTGTGTGTGTGTGTGTGTGTGTGTGTGCCTCGTTCGAACTCTATGTGAATGATGACTGTCGGGTCTTTTCTCCCCTATTCCTTCGGGGTTTTGTCAATATTAGCAATGTGACACCACGCACTCGCAAACACGCACATCTTGAAATCTCACCACTTCCATTAAATGTCACCTCGATTAACAAACACTGCAACTCGGATTTACAGTCACTCACGTTTGATATTATATAATATTTTGCGAGTGATATCTCATTCAGTCATACAGTATATATATATATATATAATATATATATATATTATATTATAATATATATATAATATATTATATCCTTACCTATTAAAAAAAATCTGCATTTTCTTCCATTTCCTTAAAATAAAAAATATGAAAACAGTGTTACACAAACTTCCAACTATTTTTAACAGAAAAGGGGGGTAGGGGTAATGGGGGAGGGGGTTATGCAACAAGGGATGGGGATGGGGTAATGGGGGTGTGGGTAATGGGGGTGTGGGTAATGGGGGAGGGGTTAGCCCCCCAAGTTGCATACGGGGGGGTGAGGGGGTTTGGGGGGAGAGGGAGAATGACCTCCCCTCCAAAGGGGTAACCCTAAACTTTTGAGCTTCGCATTCTGAGGCAGTGGGTTAAAAATTTGTAAAGCTATATTTACAATGTAAAATAATATTTTTGTCTTCATCTCGCTACTCTGCGAAGGTGCCCTCGCCGTAGGCGAGTTTGCGAAGCACAAGCCCCGCCCGTAGGGCAGGGAGCCGAAGGCTCTGCTTGTATATATATATATATATATAGATATATACCCCTCGTTAACTCGTTGCAGTTCCGTGCATTGGCTTCTCTTCACATGAAAGTCAAGCTGGTGGCCCCGACTCTAAGCCTGGCTTGATGGAGGAGCGAGTTGCTCTCTTGCGCTCTCCACCGTACATAGCCAGGTACACCCGGCCCATCTGGTACCGTCCTGAGCCAGAAATCTAGTCTTCTTTTGCAGACTTCAACTTTGACCCCTGTAACGTTTCTGAGATCCCTTGAAAGCTGGTTAAAAAGGCTTGGCTCCTTGACAACCAAGCTATTTTCTTTCAGTGTTGAAGAGATCCCTTGTCGGGCCTTTAATTTTGGAACACTACACATTTTGCCTTTCCTATTTTCCAGTGTTGTTTGAATGGTAATTGGGTTTAGTTTGAGGTTTGGTACCAGTTTTTCAACCATTTTCCATATGTATATTATGGTGTACTTCTCTCTTCTTCTTTCCAGGGAGTACAGATTTTGTTTACGTTGTCTTTCCCAGTAGATGAATTCTTTGCAGCCATCAATCTTTACTGTGAAATATCTCTGCGTTTCTTCTAGTTTATTAATTTCTTCCTTTTTATATGTGGACGTCAAGATTGAGCAGTATTCAAGTTTTGGTATGATCAGTGTTTTCAGCAGGGGAATCATTACTGTCTTGTCCCTTCTTCTGAACGTTCTTCGTACCTGTCCAGCGACTCTTTTTGCTTTGTTTATCCTATCTGATTTTGTGTCTCGAATTTCGCATCATCGATCATTATAATCCCCAAATCTATCGCTTTTGTGCTTCTCTGAAATTTCTGTCTATCTGGAACATAATATGCGGTCTGTTTAAGTTCCTCATTTCTACTGTATCTGAAGAGCTGGAATTTCTCCGTGTTAAATGTCATGCTGTTGTCTTCTGATCATTTGTATATTTTGTTTGTGTCCCTTTGCAAGGCCTCCACCTCTTTAGCATCGCTGATTTTTCTGCTGATTTTTGTATCGTTTGCAAAGATGCTTTATATATATTATATATATATATATTATATATATATATATATTATATATATATAATATATATATATACACAAACTCAGAATGGTCCCCTGAGAAACTTACGTATATGTTAAACACAGACCGTGCAACATGCATGGAACAAGGAACTCTTCTGGGATAATTAAATCCACTATAGTCCGAATAAGTAATGGTAAATGACAAATACCATAGTTTTTCTTTTTCATGATGCTAGCCCGACGTGGGCAACGGGTCTCTCGCAAAGAGGTCCCATAAATATATATATAGTGTGTGCTGCACCTGTTCAACTTTAATATCAACTCAGTCAGTCACTCCTGCATGTATAAAGAATGAAAAAATACACCTTTTTTCCATCTTCAGTTCTTTCGTTTGAGAATTAAGAATATAAAACTGTCAATTACTATTAATAAAACATTCGACATACGAAGTGACGCGCGCTGAAAGCAACAAATTACTTGTTAGTCGTATGGGGGCGTGTAATCAGTCATGCGAATGCTCCAATTATTGTCGTATTTATAAATGATGCTATGTTTGTTTTTAATATATATATATATATATATATATATATATATATATATATATATATATATATACACACACACACACACACGGGTGATTATAAATGATCTTCCCGATTTTAAACATTTATTATGAAAAAGCTAACAAAGCTAAAGCGAAAGCAAGATATACAAATAAAGAAGAACTCAAAAGGTTTTATTTACAAGTTACTGAAGTTCAATATGAGCTCTTTTTGTGGCTCTGCAGATATCAAAGTGGTATTCTGTTTCCCTCCATACATTTTGTAGCATATCATACTGAACTTTTCTAACAGCCTCACGTATCATTTCTTTCAGATGTTCCAAAGTCGTTGCCATGGAACAAAAATTTCATTTTTGACATAGGTCCAGAGCAAGCAGTCACGGGGAGTTACAGTAGATCGCGCGAACGAGCCGGCCAAGGAATGGGCGCCCCCACACGCCCGATCCAACGATCAGGCAATTGCTTATTCAGGAATGTTGTAACTTCATTGTGGAAATAGGGTGGCGCACCATCCTGCTGAAACCACACACACATCAGCTTTGTCCTCTAGCAGCTGGGGCATCAGCCACAGCTGTAGAATATCACGGTAAATGATACCGTTAATTGTTTGTTCAGCAAAGAAGAATGGACCGTACACTTTCTCAGCGGTAAGAACACAAAACACGTTAACTTTAGGGTTATCTCTAACGTGTGCAATATTACAAACAAAGGTTCCCTGAAATATTCTTTATTTATATATTTTGCTTTTCGCTGTAGCTTTGTTATTTTTTTCATAATAAATGTTTAAAATCGGGAAGATTATTTGTAATCACCAGGTTGCCATTGGTGGAACAAAAACTTCATTTTGACATAGCTCCAGAGAAGAAGTCAAGGGTTGTTAGATCAGGCGAACTAAAATAAAAATAAAAATATAAGTAATGAAAATAATATCAATGTGAAATAGAGCTACAGACAAACGTTTTCATACCATGAAGCCCTTGGTTTGTGGTTTGGAACAATGTTTCTCAACCTTCTTTGTGTCTGAGAACCGGTAATATCTTACAAAATTCAGCGCGGCCCGGCCTATATATATATATATATATATATATATATATATATAATATATACACAGGGTGTCCCGTAAGTCTGGACCCATAGGGATTTATAATATATTTTTTATTATGTTATTATTATTATTTTATTATTATTATTTTTTTATTATTTTTTATTATGATTTTTATTTGTGGGCCACTTGAAAGCCAAAGTGTACGAGGTCAAACTTCAGAACATTTTCCACCTTAAAGCACGCATTGTGGAGGCGTGTCAAGAAATTTCTGCGACTGTGATTCAGAAATGCTGTCGCAGTGGAGATTGCGTCTTCAACTATGTGGCGACACAACGGCGGACACTTTGAAACAGATTATGTAATCATTTTTGGACTATTTGTAATTTTATTATTTTTCCCTATGGGTCCAGACTTACGGGACACCCTGTATATATATATATATATATATATATATATATATATATATATATAATATACTGTACAACGTAAACAAAATGGTTAAGAGGGATTGGCAAAAAATTAACAAGTACTAATTAAAGAAAACAATAAGATGTGGTCCATCTTATATGTTCCCGAACTGTTATTGAAATTATTTAGAAAATGCACGAATACATATTCCAGAATGTTACTTTCAGTTATTTCTTTATTTTTAACAGGAAGTTTAGAACTGGCCCAATCAATACTATGATTATATATACACATATGGTTAAAAAATAAGATGTCCGATATTCTTTCCCTGTTGAACACGACACTTTTATTGAATTACTAATTAAGTTTGACGTCAAAGGTCGTAAATTTCATTTTGAAAATAAGTTTTTATGCGTTGTCATTTGGATTAGCAATGGGAAATACCCTCTCATCTGTGATAACTAATTTATATACGCATGGAATTTTTGGAAAGTAGAAGTTTGCTCACAATTGTTACTTGTTTGGTAACGGTATATAATTAATGTTTTATGCCTTTGGCCTGATAATATGGATGCATCCATACAACTCTGTACAACTGTATAACTGCGACAAATTTCGATTAAAATGTTTTTTTTCCGAGGGGATTTTTTCCGGCTCATACAGTTCGAGTATACAGGTTTTACTATATATATATATATGGTGTGGTGCAATGGTTAGCGTCGCTGACTACGATCCATCGGCCCCGGGATCGAGACCCGGTGACGGCAGGCGGCGCGCAGCAAAAACCCAGCTGTTCATCCTCCCACACAATAAAAAGAATAAATTGGTTGGTAGATAAATGGGTACCGTGGGTAACCTAATGGTTAAGACGCTGGGCTGCTGGTCGGGCGTGGTTCGGATTCCACGTTAAACTGTTGGTCTAAGGTGGAGTGACAAGCTTGACCTCGTCAGAATCAACAATTCGGGTGGAAGCTAAACCAAGGTCAACCAAGGTTATATATATATATATATATATATATATAATATATATATAATATATATATATATATATATCTCTCTGAAACATTGAGAGCCCAGTATGAATCAGTTTTTACTACCCCAAAAAGTGAGAAAGCGATACCTGACATAGATGCATTCTCGAAGAGAAATTGCAAGGAGAATGTATAACAGACTCACATTCAGCTGCAGGTCCGGACAAATGAAACGCACTAATGATTAAAAACTGTAAAATGAAATAGCTACACTTTTATACTGGATATGGAGAAGATCCCTAGACACTGGGGAAATACGAGCATCTTGAAAAGAGCGACATTGTCCCTATATATAAAGGAGGGGATAGATATCAAGCAAAGAACTATAGACCAGTGTCATTGACGCCCACCTCACCAAAATATTTGAAAGAATAGTCAGAGATAAAATCTATGACTTCTTGGAGACACAGGAAAGATTCAACGAAATCAGCACGGATTCCGATCAGGAGGATCAGCCATCACACTTATAGAGCACTATAACAATATCCTAGATGCACTTGAAGGCAATAAAAACTATGATGTCATGATGTCATATACACGGATTTTGCTAAAGCATTCGACAAATGCGATCATGGTATAATAGCACATAAAATGAAACATATGGGAATAACAGGCAAAGGGGAAAATGGATCTACAACTTCCTCAGGAACGTCTACAGGTCGTCAAAATTCAAGGTATATCATCATCAGAATCAGAAGTATGCAGCTCAGTACCACAAGGTACAGTACTGGCCCCACTCCTGTTCATTATCATGTTAACAGACATAGACAGCGGAGTAAACAGCAACAGTATAGTAACATTTTTTGCAGACGATACAAAGATCAGTAGAAAAATCATCGATGTAAATGAAGTGGAGACGTTGCAGAGGGACACGAACAAAATATACAAATGATCAGAAGACAACAAATGACATTTAACACCAAGAAACTTCAGCTCTTGAGATATGGTAGAAATGAGGAACTTAAACAGAATGCATATTATGCTCCAGATAGACAGGAAATTCAGAGAAGCAGGAAAGTGATCGATTTGGGGGTAATAATGACCAATAATGCCAAATTTGAAACACAAAATCAGATAGCTATAAATAAAGCAAAAGAGTAGTGGGACAGGTACTAAGAACGTTTAAAAGAAGGGACAGGACAGTAATGATTCCCCTGCTAAAAACACTGATTATACCAAAACTTGAATACTGCTCAGTTTTGACGTCCCCATATAAAAAGGAAGAAATTAATAAACTAGAAGAAACTCAGAGAAATTTCACAGTAAAAATTGATGGCTGCAAAGAACTCAACTACTGGGAAAGACTACGTAAACTAAATCTGTACTCACTGGAAAGAAGAAGGGAGAGGTACACCATAATCTACATATGGAAAATGATTGAAAATCTGGTACCAAACCTCAAACTAAACCTAATTACCATTCAATCAACACTAGAAAATAGGAAAGGTAGAATGTGTAGTGTTCCCAAATTAAAGGCCCGACAAGGGACCTCCTCAGCACTGAGGGAAAATAGATTGGTTGTCAGGGGACCAAGACTTTTTAACCAGCTTCCTAAGGACCTCAGAAACGTTACAGGGGTCAAAGTTGAAGTCTTCAAGAGAAGACTATATGCCTGGCCCAGAGCGGTACCAGATGAGCCGGGTGTACCTGGCTATGTACGGTGGAGAGCGCAAGAAAGCAACTCGCTCCCCCACGAAGCCAGACCTAGAGGCGGGGCCACCAGCTTGACGTTCGTGTGAAGAGAGCCCAACGCACGAAACAGCAACGAGACTCGGGAAAGTTTTCAGTTGCGAGAAGATATACTGTATATTTGATATATATATATATGTGTGTGTTAAAAAGCATGAAAAACGTTTTTGCGAGCCAGATAACCGGACATGCAAAAATACGTCCCTTTCAAACCTGTTATCAGCTTCATGTGGTTTTATCTCCAATGGAAGTGAATGGAGTGAAATGTTGACCAATAAAACCAACGGTACGAGCGTCACTTCTCTATATCAAAAGTAGAGAAAAATTGTAAAATTTTTCTTAACTTCGATGAATACATACGAAGAATAATATAGTGAGGTATTTTATGTTAATATCTATACTCACGTTCATAATTATTAATTTAACTTATATAAAAGGTGGGGTAAATCATAATTTATATTGAAAGATTGTTAACCATTGTTCATAGTATGGAATAGGTTGAGAGGTTGCCGAGCTCTGACCTTTATATCTGTCTATCTCTCTATTTATCTAATCTATCTGTCGCTCTCTCTTACTTTGGTTGGGTTTCAACTAGTGGTGCACCGATTAATCGGTATCGGCACCTGGCATGCCGATATTAGGAAAATACCTTGCATGGCCGATTAATCGGCATGAAAGGTGCCGATACCGATTAATCGGTGCACCACTAGTTGAACGACTGTTCAGGATTGATCTGCGTTCGACCCCCTCATCCAGGGGAGGTGATGAACAAGAGAGTGGCTTTCAATTTTTATTCTACTCTCATAGCCAACTAAGCCAGAGATTTCATACATAGTCCAGGCAATTTGTAGTTAGACCTGGGCAAAATTGCTTCAGAAGCTTTCTAAACTGTTTCCAGCTCAGGAACCATTGCCGAATAACATATCCAAAATCCGACAAAATTGGACCCCGGGAACACCCACAAAAATGAAATTCAAAATGGCGGACTGGATGTTTCCTACGAAAAAAAAATATATATATAATTTACGCTTTTATTTATAGATATACATTTGATGCTTTTTCTTTCAGTTGTAATGTTTTAAATAATTCAACAATATACAACACAACCAGTTATTACGCAAATATAATGTTATATAGCTTTTTACAGATTTTTATAATCAATAATACAACAATTATTTTTTTCCCAGTTTCAAGTTATGTTCATTACAGAAGAAGTGATACCTGGTCACAAACATACAGAAATTAATCCTCTTCATCACTATCATCGGATAGATTACCGGTACTTGGGTTGTTATCGCAACCACTGATTTGGCACTCGCCACAAGCGGCTGAACAGGGCATTCCATTACGCTTGCATCCACATCTTGAAGTAGCACATTTCGTCTTGCAGGAGCAGCGGATCATGTTGAGTAGATAATTTGGAGCTGGTGGCTTGTCGCAGGCTGTAGGGTAGTAGGAATTATTCTTTACATACCAACCCCACTGTTCTGCATCGATCTTCTCTTCTGTAGACTTCCAGATTAGTATTTGAAAGTATGTGCGAAAGCTGTGGTACTTTGTGGACGCATCGGTAGGTGGCAAACGTTCGGGTGTAACAAAATATTTAGCTGTAGCTACCTTTTCAACTAACATTCGATGACGTAGTGCGTTAGTGGATTCAAGTGTTTGCAGCCATACAACAGAAGCATTGCCTTTCTTCCAGCGGCTTCAATGTCAGAGTGTTGGCAACAATCAAAACAGAATGTATTTGCAACTGAACGGAGTTCAGCCACCTTCATCAGTGTGTCGAATGCTTTGGCTTTACCGATCGAAAAAACTCTGGATGTGCTATCACAGCCCGTGAAAGCATGCACAAACAGGAGATACTTGCAGATGTCATTGCCTAACAATGATTGAATGCTGAGAATATCATACACAGGATTAGGAGATGGTCCCCGTCTTATATCACTGCGATAGTACAACTTGAAACCACTGTCCTTGGCATGGTACAGAAGGAGAATCAGCAAGTCGGTGTCTTCCCCTATTACTGTTGTAGTTGCATTTTCTGATGAGGAAACTGCTGCACGAACGATGTCCACATCAGCATCCCCATCTGCGTTGTGAACAGTACACCCGTGCTTCTTCAACATCTCACCTACGAGGGAAATAAATGCTTGCTTGTTGTTTTCATTAGCCAAGAAGTGTTCCTTCTGGCCAACAAACTTCATGCTTGGACTGAGATTCACATTTCTGCTTGTCTTGGTGCTGCGTCTTCTGTGGGTCATGTCGTTGATCGTAGGAGAGCTGCTGTAGCCATCAAAAACAATGATTGCTTTTCCATATGTTTTCAGAGTGAAATCGGCATATGAGTTGGCGATGCTGTCATATGTTTCATCTTGACGCCAGGAAACACGATGTAGTAGAGATCCACCATCCAATACGTACTGGTCTGTGCACTGAATTTCTTGAACTTCTTCTATGCGTAAAGTGTCAGTGTATTTGATTATTGCATGAGCTAGCTGAGACTTATCGGGTTTCCTCAAGATACTTCGTGATTCGAACAATGCAGGAGGATATGCACACAGTTCGTAACACATGACATCTTCAAGATTCATGTCTCCGCCAGTGGCAACAGTCATCATTCTCTGAAACAGTAGTGCAGGATCTACTTCTATATCTGAAGCATCAGTGATCACAACGGCAGAAGCAGATCCTAGTGTTTTCACTTTGTCAGATCTTTTGGCAGAATATGTAAAGGCTTGTTTCCCAATCATTTTTACGACAATGTTCGTACCGATTGAATGCAATTGATGAACGTTAACTCCAGGATCAGCAGTTAGCCCTGTTACAATGTTGCAGAGACCCGAGGTAGAATGGAATGGGGATAAGGATTCCAGACGTTCAAGTACTTTCTTCATGTCATTACTGTCCCTGATTTGTCTACTTCCCCTCATTTCCTTGTGCTGTTCACTACTTTCCAACAAAACTCTGGTGTATTCCTGCATTGCTAAGTTATAAGTGGAACACAGAGGCATAGAAAAGAGCCACGTTGTCCTTTGGATGTCTGTAAATCCACTTCCGCGTGTCAGTCCGCCTCTGCTTTTCAGGGAACGCATTAGTACTTGTTCTATCACCAGGTCTGTGCCGAGTCCGGCCCATAATCTGTCGCTTCTTCTTACCACACTTACCTTCCTGGAACATTTTGTTAACGGCTGGATTTTCAGAAGGCAAACTTAACATTTTCTGCAGGTACAGGTATATCGATTTCAGGTAATTGTGATGTCCGGCTGCTGCAATTATGGGGATGGTCTCCAGCATAGCTTGCAAGTGCAAATCTCACGAGCCGGTTCTGTCTGCTGTTATCAAGGAACGTGCAATGTTGATCATTCGCTGATATTCCAACCAGAGTTGACTTGTTTGCGAAGTAGATTGTAGGTCAGTTTTCTTCGCATCCAAAGTGGTAGCAATCTGAGACAATGCATTCGAAGATTCCACATCCTCAACTGATTGTTTGGCGGTCATAACATCGTCGAGCAGGTCACAAGCTTCCTTATGGAGGTCATGAGGAGTTCCATCTTCATTACGAGGGAAAACGTCTGCGACTAGTAAGGTACTAAGAGCTGCATCTACTATCATATGACCACGTATCGCTCTTGAAACAGCTTTTCCAGACATCATGTGTTGCACGGCATTTGGTCCGTATATTTCTTGAAGTACTTCAGACAATCCTGAACCATTCATAAGAGTACCGACTGCTCCCAAAAGATTCATCAGAGTGTGAAATGATCCCAGCATTAAAACAATGTCCTGCAGGTCTCTCTGTTCATTGATGATTTGGGAAGCTTTCCAGAACAAAGGCTGATCAAAGGTAATAATGCATGGGACTTTTTGATCGCGTGCTATCTTGCTCAAATATAGTAATGTCGAAAATATGCAGGTCATGTCAGTTGGCGACATATCTATGATGGGAAGGAACGTGATCGACGCCACACCTGGATGTGAGACACTTGATCCACCGTGAATTGCCTGCATTGTTCCGGACCAACTTGGACCTGATCTTTCTACTGAAGATATCTGCCAGAGAAGACTAAGTCGACTTATGGTGGCAGTGGGTACTGGAAGTTCGCGGAATGAGATGTCCCTCAACATGCTTCTCGCGTGTCTATATTCCCTAATGTCAACGGTTGCAATCTTCTTAATGTCATTGTCACCAACATTACGCCTGTGAATAGAAGGGTGGATCTTGATCTTCGGAGTTATTGCGGCAATCATACCCATTCCATGAAAGGTATTCTTCCCATCCAAAGTGCAGACATCATGATCGACGTTATCTGCTGCTAGAAGGACTGCAGTGTTTTCATCAACAGTAAAAGAGCCAGACCCACTTGCCAGCGCCGCGTTTCTTTCGAATCTTGTTACTTCTGCATACGACGAACAGTAACCCAGCTGATGGAGAACGTCAATAAGGTACCTTGACCTAAAGTTGTGGTGTAGCTGAACCGACAAACCGATCTGTAGTGGACATAGTAATCCTCTAGGACGGGTTGCTTGCATAATGCTCTGCCCAATTGCACCTATTTTTCTTGAAGCATCCTGTCCCGCAAATGCTTTTGATAATAGCAATTTCAGACTGTTGGGAATGTAATCAAGAGCACTTTCTGCAGTGATGTCATTTGGAGATGGATACACATCTTTTCTAGGCGAGTCGACAGACTTGATATCACTTCTGATTATTTTTGCAGCACCTTCTACTAGGTAAATCTTCTGTAGCTCTATATCTATATCACATGCTTTTGACTTTTTGTGATAATCTATAAGAATTTCATTAGCTGTCTCTCGTAGTGTTACTACATCTGCCTTCCCACTTTCACCTGATATTATGATCTTGTCTCCGTAACGTTCTAAAAGCTTTCTCTTCATGTGCCCGACGTGGGCAACGGGTCTCTCGCAAAGAGGTCCCATAAATATAGCTTCCCTCACCAGTTATCTGCAAAGCAGACAGGATCCAGCTTTGGGACATGGATCTAGGGTTTAAAACAGCCTAGCCCCACTACATTTAGAACCTCAATATAAGTAAAAGTTGAGGTTTAAGTTTTGGTTTTGGCTAAAAATATAATAGTTACCCCTTTTTCTTTGATTTATTCAATCCGACGTGTATATATATATATATATATATTGTATATAATATATACTGTATATATTCATACACTGAGTGCATGTAGATAAATGCAGGTAAATAAGGTAGTTAGTAAGTTCGTAATTTTACCAAAGTTCTAACATCCATCGCCATATGACAGGACTCGAGAGATCTATATATCTTAATGTGGAATCTGCTACATCGCATCGGAGTGGAGGATGGTCATTTTCCCCATCTACTGAAGAGACCTAACGTCGCTGAAGCAGTGTTGCGACATGACCACACCCTAAAAAATGAAAGTGTACATTTGTACTGTTTGGGAATATAATAGGCTGCTAGACATAGCTTACTCAGAAAAGAGCATCTTTTTCAGAAATTACGTCAAAATTGATAAACAAAAACCTAAAACAAATATGAACCTTTAAACAGTCCTGTTTTTTTATATAATTTTTTTTAAAAATTTTGTTGCACTATTAAGAAAAGTCAAACTTATTCGAAAGAGAAATTCAAATTTAGCTATTATTAGATTTAAAATCGAAATTATTCACTTATATTGACAAATCTTTAAGGTTTTTCGAGGTACAAATTTGCCTATGAACGTACAAGAACTTGTTTTCATAATAGTTTAACATATTTTTTTAAGCTCTGCTCAGTCTTGACTCCTTTAAATCTTTAAAGCAAAATTATATGTCTATAACTGCATTTTGAGGGGTACAAACTTGCCCATGAATGCGTACAAAGTTGCTTCTATAAAAAGAAATGTGTGGCGCCATCTACTGGAGGAAATCAGTTCGTCTTTATTTACTGTGTATGATGTAATTGTTGAACGTTATTCTAGAACATCATACTAACAGCAACTTAATTTTTAATATTAAATACGAGGGGCACTCAATATATTTTGCCCCACCTTTTTTTTTCTTTCCAAGTTTCCTTGTAAGTTTCAGAAATTTGTACGCGAGTAGTTACATACCTTTTTTACAAGTTTTTATTTTTCCACATAGTCTCCATCCTTTTCTACGGCTTTCCTCCACCTCGAAACGAGGGCCTTTATTCTTTGCTAGTAAAAGTCCGCTGGGTTCCGCTGGAGCCACCTCTTAACCTCCTCAATAACCTTATCGTCACTCTGAAACTTTCTTCCACGAATAGCATCCTTCATTGGCCCAAACAAATGGAAGTCTGAAGGTGCCAGATCCAGGCTGTATGGAGGGTGGGGTAACACAGTCAAGCGCATTTTTGTGATGCCTCTCTTGTTTGCAAACTATTGTGTGGTGTTGCGTTATCGTGCAAAAGAAGGACGTCTTCCAGTTTTCTCTCCGGTCGAACTCGCTTTATACGTCTCTGGAGTCTCTGTAGGGTAGCAATATATGCCTCAAGAATACAAATTAAAAATATAAATCAATTTATGCATTTTAATGAGCTAAACATAATTTTATAATATTCTTAAAAATAAAAGTAAATCGAACCTTAGATGAGTTTCGGCCAAGAATAAAAGTGTTATTGAAATGGAAGGAAAGCATTTCGAACAATCTTTTCTTTTAATAATTTCAGGTAAATTTTACATTAAAAATTATTTTTATATGCTAAAAAAAATATTAAAAAGGTTTAATAATTTTTGCATGTTAAGTAGAAAAATTATACTCTTTCGTTAAATGTTGATAGACTGAATTATTTGATATTTTAGTCTGAAAACTTGTTTGCATATGATAAATACATATGTTTTATTGTGTAGAAGTTTTATTAAAATTAAATGACAAAAAAGAATAAACACAACTGAAATTTAGGGTATGTGCGGTCCTACGGGTAAATTTCCCGACCATACAGAGCAAGATAAATTAGGTACATGATCGATTAATTATTACACTATTTCTGTCATCATATAATCGCAATAATTATAAAACTCGTTACCAACATTTGTAAAAACGGTTTTGGTTGCCAACAACAAAATATGTCATTTTACCTATATATTTATATACGCAACAATGGCATGAAAAAGAAAAGACATCGGTCCATTTCCTTCTTACAACAAAACAAAGAAAGGTTAACTAAAGACGCAACCCGGTCAATTCAGGTTGAATTAAATTCTCTTTACAACACAAAAAAGGTTGAATTAAATTCTTAAATTACATTTTCTTAAATTAAATTCTCTTAACTTACAAAGAAAAAGTTGAATTCAATTGACTGCATGGAAATGACTTGGGACTTAAAAACTGACTTCTTAAAAACTAACTTCTTAAAAACTAACTGCTTCAAAACTGGCTTCTTCAAAACTGGCTTCTTCAAAACTGGCTTCTGTAATCTCTGGGGCGGTTGTCCCTCTTGGATGCAACCTATTGACTTGACCTCTTACCAAGTATTTCTATAAATCTCTGGGGCGGTTGTCCCTTTTGGCGCAACCTTCTGACTTGACCTCTTGTCAAGTATTTCTATAAATCTCTGGGGGCGGTTGTCCATCTTGGCGCAACCTTCTGACTTGACCTCTTGTCAAGTATTTCTATAAATCTCTGGGGCGGTTGTCCATCTTGGCGCAACCTTCTGACTTGACCTCTTGTCAAGTATTTCTATAAATCTCTGGGGGCGGTTGTCCATCTTGGCGCAACCTTCTGACTTGACCTCTTGTCAAGTATTTCTATAAATCTCTGGGGGCGGTTGTCCATCTTGACGCAACCTTCTGACTTCAAAACTTATTTGCAACTTATTTGCAACGAAAACTGACTTGCAACTTATTTGCAACGAAAACTGACTTGCAACTTATTTGCAACGAAAACTGACTTGCAACTTATTTGCAATGGAAACTGACTTGCAACTTATTTGCAACGAAAACTGACTTGCAACTTATTTGCAACGAAAACTGACTTGCAACTTATTTGCAACGAAAACTGACTTGCAACTTATTTGCAACGAAAACTGACTTGCAACTTATTTGCAACGAAAACTGACTTGCAACTTTTTGCAACTAAAACTGACTTGCAACTTCTTTGCAACTAAAACTGACTTGCAACTTCTTTGCAACTAAAACTGACTTCAAAACTGACTTGCAACTTCTTTGCAACTAAAACGGACTTGCAACTTCTTTGCAACTAAAACTGACTTCAAAACTGACTTGCAACTTCTTTGCAACTAAAACTGACTTCAAAACTTCTTTGCAACTTCTTTGCAACTAAAACTGACTTCAAATATCTCTCTAAATCTATAAACTCTCTATAAATACTCTCTCTCTTAATTTGCAAGTCAATTCAATTCAATAAATTGAAAAAAATTGTAAACAAAAATAAAAAATGTAAACAACATTTCACTCATACGTACGTGAAGGTACGGTACTATTATGTTTGGTACATAAATAAAATTATTCTATACTGAATATAATAGTGAAAATAACTCTGAAATTAACTCTCTTTGAAATTAACTCTCTTTGAAATTAACTCTCTCTTACATTTAACTTCTCTTACATTTAACTTCTCTTACATTTAACTTCTCTTACATTTAACTCTGTTACAATTACTGTTTCACTAAAAAAATGTATCACTGGTGTCTGAAATGTTCACTGTGTTTTGTGTAAATTCTGACTTGATACTCATTATTAACTGTTAATAATACTGACTTTTCAAGTGTTTATAAATTACTTAAAAAAAACAAAATGTACTTAACAAAAGTTCTACTGGCAAAATCCTCAGAGACGTGTCCTGAAGACGTCTTGCTGGCTACTTCTTCTTGGATGAAAACTAGGCGTGGAGAACTTGGAGTCGTGACACACCGGTCAAGGGTGGATGTTACGAACTAGAAGTCGTGACCGCCGGTCAAATGGTTTTATCCTGATGCAGGGTAATTTCTATCTTGGCCAAAGAGTGGCCTCTTCTTAAAATCATCTTCTCATCCTGATGCAGGGTAATTTCTATCTTGGCCAAAGAGTGGCCTCTTCTTAAAATAATCTTCTTAAAATCTTCTTTTTATCCTGATGCAGGGTAAGTTTTATCTTGGCCAAAGAGTGGCCTCTTCTTAAAATAATCTTCTTAAAATCTTCTTTTTATCCTGATGCAGGGTCCCCAATTGTTAGAATCCTCTTCTTAAAATATTCTTCTAATCCTGGTTAAGGGTCGCCAATTGTTAACCCCCCCTTTATGGCCCTGAGTCGGTTCGGATTCGACGGGGGGGTTCTGGTTAGGAGGCAAGCAACGGATATTTCTTCTATATACTTTTCTTCTATAATTTTCTAATTCTTTCTCTGATACTTTATAACTTATCGACTTTACTAAGTTCCTCTGACGATATCCCAACTCGAGGGGGAAAATAAAAAGTTTCTCTTACTGTAAATTTACTTCTTAAAAATTTACAGTTATTGCTCTGAATTTACAGGGGTAGAGGTTCGACCTCTTTCGACCATAGCTCAGGCCGGAATCTAAAAATATTAAGGAGGCAAGGGGCCTCTGCCCCCCTCCCCGCAGCGAGGCTGCTAACCAGGGGAGTCTCTTACCAGTGACCAAGGCAGAGTCTCGTAATGAAGTGTCCTCATTTTACAAATACATGTATAATATATAAGCCTGAATGTTGGGGAACGGCAGTTGGAGGTTAAGTTTCCCCCTTTTAAACACGATCAGATGTTTGAAAGATTCCAATAAAGATTTAAAAAAAAAAAAAAAAAAAAAAACTAATCTTATTTATTTTTGCCACGTCTTCATTTCTGAAGGCGATTTCATTTCATAGTCGTACACAAGTACAATTGAAGTACATGACAGTACATTTTTGTTTGGGTTTATTACAATTATGATTTCGATTATGGATTACTTCCCATTCGCTTATGATTGTCCCTTACAGTTCTATTAAAGTACATTCTTACATTATATATAAAGTCATTACATTCAATTATAGTTTCATTGAAGTACATTACGTCGTTACCATTCTTACAGTGTTTATATATATATATATATGGTTAGATTATATGGTTAGATTATATGGTCAGATTATATATGGTTATTAGTACAGCACAAGTACATGAGACATGACAAGATAATTTATATACAACATAATATGTTATATTACATTTCTAATATGTTATGAATTTGGATCAGAGCGAAAGATGTTGTTTATCTTAGAAACGTTCAATTCTGCTGTGATTCGCGAATTCGACCACTCAACTACTGTAAGCCTAATGAATGTCTTGTGAGGGTGAACGCACTTAAAAGAAGAAAAAAAAATACATGTGGACGTATTTTACATGTAACAGAATAGGTTGTGTGCGTAATATAGACGCGCGTAAAATATGGACTGATAGGTTGATAGGTATCAGTAGACAATAGGTAGGAAACAACATAAATAATGATGTATAGAAAATGAAGTTTTTTTTTCTTTTTATTATTATTATTATTATTATTATTAAAGAATTTACCATACATTCAATACGGAAGATGTCCAAATACTAAACACGTGATTCAGTGTTCAAGGTATGGAAAACGTGAAGAGAATTAAGTTACTTTATGACGTCATAGTTATTCACATTATGTCATACGTACAGTATAACTGTAAGTCATTATTTGGGAGGACCTAAAAGAAACGAATTAAAGACAGAGTGGGTATCAAGAACTAAGAAACACAACTACGGGTTCCAATCCTCTTATATGCAATGCGTATGTATAATCTAGGGTCGAGGGTGAGATGCAAGACAATCATAATTAATTAATAACTTCTATAACAAATAAAAATGGATACGACTAAACCATAGGTATGGTAGATCGTAGGGTTTTGACACGAACAAAAATAGGAAGCCACAAGTAAAATTATTATCCAAACTCGCGTTAAGCGATTTTGGTTCTTATGTAAAAATGAATATTGATTATTCATTGTCCATTTTTACACATATATATATATATATACAATAAACGGAAAAATAAAAATTAAAATTAAAAAAAAATTATTAAAGGATTGAGGGAGGCGCATACAAATTTGTAAGGAAAAACTATCGATTTTAGCACAAGATCAAATGAATTGTTTCCAACCAATGTTATAAAAAAAAACTACCGATTTTTAGCACAAGATTAAATGAATTGTTTCCAACCAATGTTATAAAAAAAAATAATACAAATTTATACTGGAAATCTGCCCGGGTTTTAGCACTCTACCCTTCTTGTTTAAGGTTCGATGTATGTAAAAATAAATTGAAAAATAAAAGTTATTAGAGTAGCATACAAGTTTACCAAAGATTTAGCGTTCTACCCTTCTTATCTAAATCTGTTCTGAAGGAATTCAAAACAACAGGATTGAGTTGAAAAAGACCTTTGCTCATGTTGAAGTTATTTGTAAGTTGGATAATGGCAGACTCAAGAATATTTCTATTAACAATGTTGCTAGAGTGAAATAAAACTGAAGCATTATTCCAGTCAATACAGTGGGATAACTCTGACAAATGGACAAAAAGGGCACTGGACGAATGTCCTGTTCTAACGGAATATTGATGCTGTTTTATACGTGTGTGCAAATCCTTTCCCGTCTGACCTATGTAAAAGGAATCACATTGTTTACAACCAATTTTATAGATAATGCCTGAATTATTGGTAGGGCTATTTTTAACTATGATATTTTTCACAATATTGTTATATGAAAATACTACATTAATATCCAAAAGTTTAAGTACATTAGCATGCCTAAAAAGTCTGGGAAAAATGGAAGTACTAAAATATTTTTTGACAAAGTACGAGTGTTATTATTGACACGATAGAAAGTTCGTTTTGCCTTATTGAGACAAGATTCCATAAACGCAGATGGATAACACAGATCACTTCCAATACCGTTGATTTTTTCTAATTCGGCATCGATGTATTCCGGACTGGCGGTATTGAAAGTGATCTGTGTTATCCATCTGCGTTTATGGAATCTTGTCTCAATAAGGCAAAACGAACTTTCTATCGTGTCAATAATAACACTCGTGCTTTGTCAAAAAATATTTTAGTACTTCCATTTTTCCCGACTTTTTAGGCATTGCTAATGTACTTAAACTTTTGGATATTAATGTAGTATTTTCATATGACAATATTGTGAAAAATATCATAGTAAAAAATAGCCCTACCAATAATTCAGGCAATCTATAAAATTGGTTGTAAACAATGTGATTCCTTTTACATAGGTCAGACGGGAAAGGATTTGCACACATGTATAAAACAGCATCAATATTCCGTTAGAACAGGACAGTCGTCCAGTGCCCTTTTTGTCCATTTGTCAGAGTTATCCCACTGTATTGACTGGAATAATGCTTCAGTTTTATTTCACTCTAGCAACATTGTTAATAGAAATATTCTTGAGTCTGCCATTATCCAACTTACAAATAACTTCAACATGAGCAAAGGTCTTTTTCAACTCGATCCTGTTGTTTGAATTCCTTCAGAACAGATTTAGATAAGAAGGGTAGAACGCTAAATCTTTGGTAAACTTGTATGCTACTCTAATAACTTTTATTTTTCAATTTATTTTTATATACATCGAACCTTAAACAAGAAGGGTAGAGTGCTAAAACCCGGGCAGATTCCCAGTATAAATTTGTATTTTTTTTTATAACATTGGTTGGAAACAATTCATTTAATCTTGAGCTAAAAATCGGTAGTTTTTTTTTTATAACATTGTTTGGAAATATGAAGATAAAAACCCACTCTAATAGACAGAGTTTATTTCCACGACAGTTTCGACGCCCACTGGCATCCTCCTCGGGTGTTTCTGTATCCACCCGAGGAGGATGCCAGTGGGCGTCGAAACTGTCGTGGAAATAAACTCTGTCTATTAGAGTGGGTTTTTATTTTCATATTTTGACCTTCACGTAGAAAAAAGTGAAGTTTTTTGCATTTATTGGTTGGAAACAATTCATTTGATCTTGTGCTAAAAATCGGTAGGTAGTTTTTTTTTTTATAACATTGGTTGGAAACAATTCATTTGATCTTGTGCTAAAAATCGATAGTTTTTTCCTTACAAATTTGTATGCGCCTCCCACAATCCTTTAATAATTTTTTTTTTAATTTTTTTTTTTTTTTCCGTTTATTGTATATATATATATATATATATATATATATATATATATTTCTGTAACCTATATATAGGCTGTAACTCTTTATGTACTTCAGTGTTCCTGAGGATGTCATTAGACGAAAGCGCTTGAGCACCATTCTGTTTCCTTTCCTTCGTGGTTTTATTCATCATAAATATTTTTCACGTGTTACTTTCGTGAAATAATTTTCATATATATATATATATCCAATAGGGCCGCACCTATATAAAGAGCCTGTCGATGATCGATGAAGTGAGGCCGATGCCGATGTATCGGCTATACTTCAATTACAACAGTACAACTAATATCTAAATAATCAAATTGCCTGTTATGGGAAAAGGAATTCTCCAACCCATTAACTTTATTAGCTCGACCTTGAAAACATCCATCGATTTATGAATATTTTTATATTTATAATAATAAAATAATAATAATTATGAACTAATTATGAATCAAAGAAAAATAAATCAACGGCAGAAAATGAAGAACATCGCTGATTTTGTCATTGCAATTTAAGAAATTAAAATTGTTGATATTAAATAATTAAAGTTGTAAGCACATATATATATATATATATATATATATATATATATATATATATATATATATATATATATATATATCAGGGCTGGCAGATCGGACCCGGACCCAGGTTTAACCAGAAAGTGAGATAAGACAGACCCGGACCCGGACCCGATAGTGAATTAGAAAAAAGACTCGGACCCGGACCTGAAAGTGAATTCTAAAATTGACCCAGACCCAGACCCGACCCGAAAGTGAAGGACCTGCACAGCCAGGTTTTTAGTTTACAAAATTTATGTGTGCGCCTTTAGATTTGGCAACAATGTATTGAATTATCACTCCACCCTCCAAATGACTCACTAGAAGTGGAGAGTTAACGGTGACGGAAGAATAGCCTAAGCCCAATATATTTTATTGTTTGTTTGTGAGTTGTGTACTGTGTACATTGGTTGGTCTCCCGTGCTTCGTTTGCTATTTATTTGAATTTGCAATGCCTTTACAAGGTCTTTTTTCGGTGGGGAGTGGTAGAAAAAAACTAGCTTTACAAATGAATATTTTAAATATAATAATATTGATAAAACATCTACATGCCAAATTGAAAAGTGTGGAAAAGTGTATAGTGGCAATCATGTGACAAACCTAAAGCGACACCTAAAATCGTGTCAACCAGACATATAACGTAAAGTTGAAGATCATGATAAAAGCCTACCTCGCACTAGAAGTACTTCGAAAACTCAAATACAAACCAAGGGAATGAATGTAGGCTAAACTAGTGTTAAAAACTTTTTTAAACAAATTAAAGTTGGAGTTCACTCGCAACTTCAAGAAAACTTTAGAAAATGGCCTTATTTCGTGGGTGACAATAGACGGGCGGCCTTTTAGCATTGTAGAAGATATTGGATTTAAAATTTTGGTTGAACCATTTCTATCTGCAATGAATATAAACATGAACAGAAAAAATCTCGCTACTTTGACTCTCGATAGAGCAATAGATGAAAAAATAAGTTAAAAATACTTCTTAAAAAAGTTTCATTTAAAAGTAGATTGTTGCAGCCGCTTAGATAGAGAATTTTTAGGTATTCAAGCCCAATATGGCTGAAAACAAAATTGAAGTGAAAACATTACACTGTCAAGAAACTTCACTGCTCGCATACAGGTAAAAATTAGTTACATTTCACACAAAAAATTATTTTACATTTCACACAAATATATATATATATATATATATATATATATATATATATATATATATATATATATATATATATATATATATATATACAGGGTGGGCGGAAAGTAGCTCCCTAATTTAAATTACATATAAATTATGTATAAATTGTGATTGTATTGTTATATTGTTATGGTGTGTTCTCTAAAGTGGTACAATTGTAACGGTAATCTTTTTTCTCTAAAGTGTTCTCTTTGTGTTCTCTAAAGTGGTACAATTGTAACGTTCATTTTTTTTTTTCATTTCAGATTGAAGGGTAACATGGCTGAGCGTTTAACACTGCAGGAGCGTGCCCAGTTGGCGGCACGGTACGAAGTTTGGCAATCTGTCGTTCGAGTTCAAAGATGGTGGCGGGCCATTCACGGACCACGTGCCCAAGTGGACCCGAAAACAATCAAGAACTGCCACTCGAAGCTCATGACCAGAGCTGGGCACTTGCGTTTTTTTTTGCGTTTTTTTGCGGTACTGCGGTACTGCGGTACTACTACCGCACTACCAAACCGGTACCGCATAACGCAGTACCGCAAAGGATCGCTGAAAGTACAGCAGTACCGCTACCGCATTCAAATTTCCCGCGGTACTTTCCGCGGTACCGACCAACACGGTAGTACCGCAGTACCGCAAAAAAAACCGCAAGTGCCCAGCTCTGCTCATGACCACGGGGTCTGTGGCAGATGTTCGAAGATGTGGTCGCCCTTCGACATCCAGGGCCCAGGAGACGGTGCAGGCAGTTCAGGAAATGTTCGCACGGAGTCCACGAAAGTCAACTCGCCAGGCAGCTCGGGAAAGTGCTCTCCCGCTACTCAGTGCGAGCTGTGCTGAAGAAGGAGCTGAACTGGCGTGCGTGGAAGCCGCATTACTGCCAATCTCTCTCGGACGAGGACTGCGACATTCGCATGGAGTTCGGGGAAATCATGCTGGCTTGGCATGAAGACTGGCCCCATCTCTTCCGCAACATCCTCTGGAGCGACGAGGCGGTGTTCCACGTCGGAGGCTTTGTCAACCGCCACAATTGCCACTACTGGGCAGGAGAGGATCCCATGGTTACCGCTGAAAAACGGCAGAATCGGTTCAGTGTAACGGTGTGGTGTGGTATGACCTCAGATCAGGTTGTGGGCCCGTTCCTTCTGCGCAACACCATGAATGCTGAGCGGTACCTTGCTATGTTGCGAAACGAGGTCTGGCCGGTTGTCAGCACATGGGAGAACATCGACGATCTGATATTTATGCAAGATGGTGCCCCTCCGCACTTCGCTCTTGTTGTCCGTGAGTGGCTGGATGCCCACTTCCCTGGGCGTTGGATGGGTCGTCGTGGTCCACATCAATGGCCAGCCAGGAGCCCCGACTTGACACCGTGCGACTTCTTTCTTTGGGGGTGGGTAAAGGAAGAAGTCTACCGCACCAAACCGAGGACATTGGAAGAACTGGAGGACCGAATTCGGGAAGTCATGTCCTCCATCCCGCCGGAGTTCCTGCTAAAGTCAGTGGACGCCATTCCTGGGCGGCTCCAGAAGCTGGTGGAAAGAGTTGGAGCCCACATTGAATTTTAGAGAAAACCTACCATGTATGCCTACCTTTTCATATTATTTCTTCTGAAATAAATGGATAATATACGTATTTTTTACCAATCCAAAATAGGGAGCTACTTTCCGCCCACCCGTACTATATATATATATAATATATATATATATATATATATATATATATATATATATATATATATATATATATCGTACAGTATATGTAAAAGAATGTTACTTTAAATCTAAATCAGTAATAAATAATTAATTTCATAGATGTTTTGAAACAAACCATTCAGTCTGTGTTAACCAAGTACGACTTGGGATCTGCACAAGTTGTATCCATTGCAACAGACAACGGGTCCGATATGATCAAGTGCTGTCGCCTTTTAGATGAAGAACTCATGGAAGATAGTAGTGCAAAAACCCTTACGGACGGTAAGTATTAAATGATCAACACACTTGCAGGAATACATAAAATATGTAATACAAAATATATTATTTGAGAAATATTCCCTTTTATAATAAAAAAAAGAGATAAAAAGGTAAAATATTTTTTTTTGTTTAGATTTTGAAACCGACGAAAATAGTAGTGAAAAATGAAATGGAGAATCCATTTGCTGAGTTAGAGCTTGGTGATGGAGAAAATATTGTGCCTTTGATTGAAGCGGTGGACTTGGGACATTCAATAACAGATGCATTTCACACACTTTGGAACTTGCTCTGCGTCAAGCTTTAACCACAGTTGAGACGTCTGTTGGTTAGTACCGGTATTTTAAATTAAAATGTTTATGTGTTATAAATTATCTATTGTTTCAATGAATATTCTAATTTCTCAGGTAGGCCTACGGTATATACCAGGGTATAATCATTGCACGTTTCGGACTTCTTATAATCATACGCCTACTTTTGCGTTCATAGTACTAATATGTTGAAATATATTAGTAAAAAATTACAAGCGAAAACTGGTTCCTTTCATTTTTAACGAAGAAAACATATAGGCATTCCTTTAACCCTTTAATCGGCATTGACACTTCATTATTTTAACATGGCTAACACCAGACCATTTTTTTCAGCTAAGAAAAATCAATAATACACATAATATTCAAAATTCAAATGAATTGTTCGAGTGGTATAAATCATATAATTATGTAGTTTTTTCCTATAAAATAGATCATGCTGCTCGACGTGTGAAAAAGTTGCGCACACCATCTATGATAAACATCGTTAAGCATTCCACTGGAAAGAAACCGATATTAGACAATACAACTAGATGGGGGGTCTACGTATGATTTGCTGGAAAGGCTGCTCTTTATGAAAGAGAAAGTTGTAGAATGGGGAGCAGCAGCACAACCGTCGCTACGTCTAACTGCGCAGGAATGGAACTCTATTGAAATGACTGTTAAATGTCTACAGCCATCCAGAGATGCAGCAAGAGCTTTACAAGAAGAAAATTTAACTCCAGGTGATTTTTTGGGACTGTGGAAACGTTTGAAAACGGAGCTTTGCGACAAAACTGCAGTTTCTCGTGCTTTGAAAGAGGCCATGATTAATCGGGAAGATAAACTCTTTCAGAATGGAGCCTTTCTAATGGGTGTTTATGTCGATCCACGGTATCGTTTATTGCTTGACTCTCAGCAGGAAGTATTGGCCAACGGTTATTTGCATTCTCTATACTCAAAATTCTGCGCATTACAGTCGTTAGAAGATGAAGACAACTCTAGTGAAGGTAATTGTCGCGCTTAATATTTCATTTGCATACAGAAATGTATTACATAAATATTGAATATTGTATAATTCGTTAAAATGAAGTTGCTAATTGAATATTTCATCTATATATATATATATATATATATATATATATACCTGTGGCAAGTAGTTTGTGGAGGGTGTTCATCCCAGGCCGATCGAGCTGTGTGCCCCTCGTCCACGGGCCTGTTGAAGGAGTGAATTTGATTCCGCTGACCTCCGTCCCGTGTATCCTGGGACGCCCGGCTCATCGGAAATTGTCCCGAGCCAGGGGTCTAAGGCCCGTTTAAAAGTCCCTCCTTGTATGCCTGAAAGATTTCGTAGTTCTTTGGCCATAATGTTGAAGAGCCTGGGACCTCTCACTAGAAGGCTCTGCTCTTTGAGAGTTAGAGCAGTACCCTGCTTAGCCCTCATGTTCGGGATTTTGCAAGTTCTTCCTCTTTTGTTGTCTGTAGAGGTTTTTGCCAGTATTGGATGTAATGACATATTTGGAGCCCCCCTTTCTAATATTTTCCGCACGTATATTATGCCATACCTCTCCATTCTCCTTTCTAGCGAGTATAATTTAAATTTTTTCAGTCTGTTCCAGTAGTCCAAATGTTTTACTCCGTCTATTTTGGATGTGAAGCTTCTCTGAATTTCTTCAAGTTTATTTATATATCCTTGTTTATAAGGGGACGTTAGCAGGGAGCAGTATTTTAGTTTGGGGATGATAAGGGTCTTTAGTAGGGGGATATATATATATATAATATAAAATGCATTCACTCCATGCACTGTTATATTTATTAATTAGCATCAATAATTTATAGTTGCATTACATCGTTATTCGTTATGATTACAGTATTATTATTATTGCCAGAAATGATGATAATGATTGTAATTTTACAAATAATATAGTTGCAGAGGAAGAAAGTTCTTCGGACGAGACCTCTGCCGCGGACCCCATTGAAAAAGAATTGCGACAAAAGGAAAGACTTCTCCAGAAGGAAGGACGAATTCAAACTGTGTCACTGAGTGCGAAGTTTGATGCGGGTGTGATACAGTTTGAAAAATGTCCTCGCCTCGCGAAAAAGAGAGATTCAGCTGGGAAACTGATCCATCAAGATCCCATGAAATGGTGGATGGAAATGGGAGAATTAAAACAGGCAGCCTTGGTAGCATTCTCTACTCCGTGCGCACAAGTTAGCGTTGAAAGATTGTTCTCCGCTCTAAGCTTCATTCTGAACCCGCAAAGAAATTCTCTTTCGCAATCATTACACTGGTATGCATCAATTTTGCTGTCAAGGGTTTTGTACGTGATTCTTATAGAGTTTATCCTGCTGATTTCGAATCTGCAATCCGTTTTTCTCAATCTGCTCAGGTTATCCGGCTATGGCCTCATAAGTAAAATAGAATTTTTCGTGATTTTGTCAAAGCGGAATTGGAACAGTAACATCTATCATCACTTGTTTCACTTGTATAATATCTTTTTTACTTTGCAGGCATATAGATAAAATATTTCATAATGAATAGAGCGTGTAAAAATGATCCCAATAGATTCTGCTACATATGTGGGACGGTTACCATGCCAAATAACCAGTCCCAAATCACTAAATTTGTGAAGACAATGTATAGAGCATACTTTGGAATTAAGCTAGGGGACCAGGACAAAAATTTCGCCCCTCATATGTGCTGCAAGACGTGCATTGAAAATTTGAGAAGATGGAGCAAAGGCAGAGCGAAATCTTTGCCTTTTGGAATTCCCATGATTTGGAGAGAAGGAAAGGATCACGTGACAGATTGCTATTTCTGCATGACAAACCTCCAAGGGGGCTTATAAATTTATTTTTCTTAAATATTTTGAAATCCTCGTATGAAACTTGACATAATATTCACCATAATGTAATATTCACCATATATAGCATAATATTCACCATAATGGTAATCATACATTTACATATACATATTGTTATAGAAAATACATTTACACATACATATTGTTATACAAGTTACATTTACATATACAATGATTGTATATTTTCTTTCTTTTTCATTCATATTGTCCCCGAAGGGACAATATGAATGAAAAGAAAGAAAATATACAGACTCCATCGACCTATTTCATATCTTACAGACCGCAGCCTTCCCTCACGAGCCGCCACTGTCTGAATGCTTCTTCTAGTTCATATGCAAGTTTTATATCCATGTTTCTGTGTTTCTATTTTCAGGAGTTAACAAGAAGAATAAACACATTGTTGTATACCCTGACATTCCTTCTGCTATGAGACCTGTACCCCATGGTCCTGGAATTCCAATACCCGACCCACCTCAAACCCTGGACTTCGATGATTCTGATGATGAATCAATGACCAATGCCAATGACCAGTCCCAGTCGTACATACCTCAAAATACCGCTTCAAATGAGCCGAGGCCTCTCAACCAGGCCAAACTTAATGATCTTACCAGGGATTTAGGACTTTCCAAATTAGCTGCCGAGATCTTGGGCTCACGACTTCGAGAGGACAACTTGCTGGCTCCGGGAACAACATTCTCCTGGTATAGGAAACGAGAGGAAGAATTCCGCAAGTTTTTTGCAGTGCACGAAAATACCTCTTCCTTAGTGTACTGCTGCAATGTTGAGGGCTAATCGAATCCTTGGGCCTGCCATATAACGCATCAGAATGGAGGCTATTTATAGACTCGTCTAAACGAAGTTTGAAAGCAGTACTTCTCAACATTAGGAATAGGGTTGCATCAGTCCCTGTAGCACATTCCGTGCAACTTACTGAGAACTACGATAACATGAAAATTTTACTGGATGCTCTCGTAT
This sequence comes from Bathynomus jamesi, assembly GCA_023014485.1. NCBI lineage: Eukaryota > Metazoa > Arthropoda > Malacostraca > Isopoda > Cirolanidae > Bathynomus > Bathynomus jamesi. The sequence continues at coordinate 519,660 of JAJOZX010002341.1, forward strand.
ACGACCAACATAACTGGAGGATCTGTGGAGATTTGAAGGTAATACTAATATCATAAGTAAACTATTGCTATTGACTATGTTGTTTTTCCAAAGGTTATTTGAGAGCGTATAAGAACACTTAACTTCCCCACAGAAGTGATACAGTCCAATGCATAGATTTTTTTATCTGATAGAACAAATTCTCTAAATTCTTTAAATATTTTCATTTTTTTTCAGATTGTGGCATTTGTATTGGGAATGCAAGGGGGATACACGAAATACCCATGTTTCCTATGCAAATGGGATAGCCGAGCGGATGAGAAGCACTATGCACAGCGTGAATGGGCATCCAGAGAGAATTTTGAACCTGGGTCGCATAATGTCGTTTCAGTGCCCCTTGTACCACCAACAAAAATTTTGCTCCCACCACTTCATATTAAGCTGGGCTTGATGAAAAATTTCATCAAATCAATGAATAAGGAGGGTTCAGCATTCCGATATCTCGAGAGTAAATTTCCTCATATATCTGATGCTAAACTAAATGCTGGGGTTTTTGATGGTCCTCAAATTCGAACTTTGATCAAGGATACTCAGTTCGAAAACGCAATGACTCCAATTGAGAAGAATGCCTGGCAGGCATTCAAATCAGTTGTCACTGATTTTCTTGGCAAGCGTAGAAAAGTCCAGAATACGAGTCCGTTGTCGAAAACTTGATGGAAGCTTTCAAAGCTCATGGGTCGCGCATGTCCATAAAAATGCACTTTTTGTGGTCCCACTTGGACTATTTTCCTGAAAATTGCGGGGATTATAGTGGAACAGGGTGAACGATTTCACCAAGATATCAAAATAATGGAAGAGAGGTACCAGGGAAACTGGGATATCAATATGCTGGCGGAATATTGCTGGTGTTTGAAGCGAGACGTGCCCGAAGAAAAACACAGAAGGAAAGCCAAAAAAACTTCATTCTTTCCTCAATAAACTTTTTTCCATATTCATTGTATGAATAAAAGTATTTATTCACACAATGTTTTCATTTTTCACGAGTGTTCTTATAATATTACTCGTATCTACAGTGTTTAAGCTAAAAAAATCAATAAATTTGGGGATAAAATTGGACTTATAATAAATGGCCAATAGAGAAAAAACCTGACCTGATTGAGGAAAACCAATGTCATTTTCGAATTCAGCATGGTCGAATTATATAATATGAGTTGAAAAAACCCTCACAGCAGACAAACAAATTTCATATGCATACCAGTGTTATTTATTAGACGCAGTATTGTTTTTGCGATCGCAAAAACAATACTGCGTCTAATAAATAACACTGATATGCATATGATATAATATATATATATATATATATATATATATATATTTTTTTTTTTTTTTTTTTTCAAAATAAAAAATCTTAAAAATTCAGAAATCTCTTTCCTGTCTTGTCACAACTTTCAATCTAGATTCTAGGAGAAATAAGTATAGGCTATGCCGCTATATCAATATCTGCTTTGAAGGAGTTCACAGAATACGTTGCCCTCAAAATATAAAGACATATTACTCAATATTACTACCAAATGACTTTAATTATTTCATATTATCGGTTTTATTTTTGTTTTTTAAGATAAACAAAGTATTTAATTTTAATGCAAGAAGATGATAATTTCCATTTGAGTTCACTCAAAAAAATATAGGATTTGTTGTCACAAAATTAATTAAAATTTAGAATAAGGGAGCTGAAGAGAGCAATCATACATCGTACTTTGCCCCTTAGCAATGCGTGTATAACTATACCTAGTTACTATTAAATATTAATACAATTAATACACCTACTTTCAAACATTTCAAAATCGGATTAATTAATATATATGGTTAGGCTACTACCGTATAGCCATATAATGTTTTACTATATTTCAGAAAACATGTTAATGTAGCTACGGTAGCAGTCTTATTACCTATCCTATACCAGATTATAATTATTACATTTTTTACAATGGACCCGACCCAGACCCGGGTCATATACTTAAAGACCCGACAGGACCTGAAAGTGAACTTTCGGGTCCGACCCGGACCCGGACCAGGACCCGAAAGTAAATTAGAAAAATGACACAGACCGGGACCCGACCCGAAAGTGATAGACCCGCACAGCCCTGATATATATAAATAAATCTATTATATGGTACTTAATAAGCTATATAAAAATATATTTCATTTCTTGTTTGAGGCGATGAATAGCGTCAAAGAAGTATGATTAGTAACAAAATTACTAATGCGAAGCAGTTCATTCGCGGCAGCAAAAGGCGAAATGGGAGAAGAAAGGAACTCAGAATAACTGTCAAAAGGCATCTGATGGACGGCTATTGGAAGGGACACTTAATTAATTTACTCGTTAAGCCTCATAATAGAAGCAACGTGACAAAATCTGTATGCCAAGTTGTGTCTTCAGTCTAAAAAAGGCGGATTTGCCACCTTTTATGAACATTGAAAAGGAACGTGTTAGGCAAAAGAAAATGTAAAATTTGAGAATGTATTAATTTCGAATTTATTATGTCTCTTTAGTTTGACCTCTTCTAATCAAATCAAAACACACACACACACACACACATATATATATATATATAAGCACCAAACTTTGTGTCAATGAGAAATTTTTATGAATGTTTGGAAAACATTTTTTTCTGATCTCACGTAAATCTGTAGGTCCTCTCCATCATATAATCTTAAATGTCATGAAGGAGGTTAAACATCTTCATCATTCGTCAACGAACAACAGAGAAAAGCGGATCGTACATTCAAACAAATCATCCACTGAAATTCTGATCTGTTTTCAATGGTGGTTTTGGATCAGGATTTTTTTTAATTTGATAAATGTTCCTTCTTAATTTTATCAATTATTTTAAGAGAAATAATTAATCATTAGTATTATAACTTTGGAGAATTATAAAAGCCTCCGGAGGCCTGAAACCGGATTTATGAGACACCTTATATATATATATATATATATATATATATATATATATATATATATATATATAAAAGTTTATGTTACCGCCTTTTTGCAAAAGGTTAAGTAGTGATATTTTCGTTAAACAACGAAAATATCACGACTTAAGTCATTTAACCAATCGTCAAGAGCGGACAATTGACCTAACCGGGCATTCAATTAACCTAAATCGGCCTTTTTTTGCAAAAAAGGCCGTAACACATAAATATATAACTTGGTTGAATGGTTTGTTTTTAGGGAAGCGTAGCTTAGCGAGGAATAGGAGGACGAAAAGATGGTACATGTTTATTCACAGACGTTTCGGAAAAATTCAATTCCCATCATCAGTGCTAAAAAATTTAAAATCAAATAAAAATAAATAAATACAATGAACAAAAACATACAGTATATTAACACGAACGTGCGATGATTAACGATAATTAGCGAGAATTAATAGAGCAATTACAGTATACATTAAATTAAAATTAATGATGAAATAATATAAAGTATAGAAGTGTGGACACTAAGTAAAATATAAAACGGTTAAAAAGTGAATCAAAATTGAGGAGGGTCTTACCAAGTTGTTAACGTAGTGAGGGACTAATTGTATAGAAGATTGGGGATGGTTGCTTGTTAGAAAAATCCATGTTGGAAGAGATGGAGCCAAACGGAGTGATGGTGGATTTCTTTTCAGTATGAATTTATTTGGCGACGTTTTGGTTGAAAGCGGAACTGTAGTCGCTGAGGGTTGGTTGGATACTGAGTATATAAAGAGACTCAATAATGCGGAGGTCGATTTGAAATTAGAGGAAAGTAGCGGGTGGTTGTGAAGGTGGCAATGATCCCTTATTGCTGATTTGGAGGGTTTGTTCAAGGGCTGCGAAGTTCTAGTGGAAATACCACGATGCTCGTCCACTCTTGTTTGGTATTGGCGGATGGTACTGCCAGTATAGTTCGCTTTGCAGCGGACACAATTAAAAGCGTAGATAGTGGACGAAGCAAGTGGCTGGGGTGTTTTTTCTTTATGGTTAAGGTATGATTTAATACTATTATTATATCACCAGTACACATTTGAAAACTTGTCGATCGATTTTTACAAACTAGTTGGTGATTCTATATAATTTGAGTGCGCTGATCTCAAAAATATAGTTAGTTTTTCCCTATCGCGTATGGTTTTCTTACTACAGGGTGTGTCATAAATCCCCCATTTATCCCCAAATACCAACATTGGATTGCACATGCTAAACCATAAATTTTGTTGTATAGACTACAGTAACGCTTACATAATAATGTAGGGTAAATATATATAACAACCAGTCCCGTTCCCAGCAAAATACTCTCTCCCCTCCCATCAATGGGTGGTTAACATTTGGGGACAGATGAGGTATTACAACACCCCTTGTAGCACGAAATCTTTAGGTGATAGAGTAAAACCTAATTAAAGCAGAATTAAATAGCTCCTAGCTCTTGGACAAGCATATTGCTTGTTTATGAAAGAATAAAAAAATAACTGAAAGAAACAAAATATATTTACCTTCTTTACTTGCAAACATTTCAGGACTTATTCCAAAGACTTAAGACTACGAAGGTAGATCTGACTAATGAGGACTAAACCGGTGCTTCTTTGATGTTTTCTTATGCTGTGCGTTAGGCTGATCTCGTTGCAGACACCAGCAGTAATCCGCCATCATATTTGTATGCCATCTTCCTTGATATCTTCTTTCCATGGTTTTGATGTCCTGGTGAAATTGTTCCCCTTGCTCCTCACTGACATCTCCAAGATTTTCGGGAAAACGGTCAAGATGCGAAAATAAGAAGTGAACTTTCAGGCTCATGTTGTAGCCTAAGGCGCAAAACTTTTTAAGCATATTTTCCACCAGTCTTTCATAATTTTGGCTTTTGTAGTTTCCCAAGAAGTTTTCAACAACATCTTTGAAACCAAGCCATGCTTCTTTTTCTTTATCGGTCAGTGTGTTCAGGAAATGATCGTCTGTCAATAACTTTCTAATCTGAGGACCTATAAAAACACCTTCCTTTATTTTCTCGTAGCTAATCTTTTGATATTTTGAACAAATGTACTTGAAGCACTCACCTTCTCTATTCAATGCTTTGACATACTGCTTCATCAAGCCTAACTTAATGTGCAAGGGTGGTAGGAGGATTTTATTTGGTTCAACTAGATGTTCATCTAAAATGTTCTTTGATCCTGGGTAAGATTCTCTCTAGGAGGCCGTTTTCCTTTTCCAGTGCTGGTCACGTGCTCGACTATCCCATTCGCAGATGAAACATGGCATCTTAGTGTATCCTGATTGTTGCCCAAGTAACATGCAAAGGACTTTGAGATCCCCACACAATATCCATCTGTGATTTTGATACTGAATTTTTTCCAGAAGCAGTTTCATGTTATCATAGGTCTCTTTTAAATGAGTAGAATGGGCCACTGGGATTGATGCATATTTGTTACCGTTGTGCAGTAACACTCCTTTTAGACTGGTTTTAGAGGAATCTATAAACAACCTCCAGTCACTGGTTTGGTATTCGATGCCTAGCTTGCACACTAATCCTGTGATTTCCTTGCAAAATACCAAGGGACCATCTTCTTCGAAAAAAGGCACGAAGTCTTTCTTGCGATTTCTGTATTAAGCGAAGTATGTGTCGGATGCCAATAAATTGTTCTCCTGCAATCTAGACCCCAAAAGTTCTGCAGAGTCCTTAGGCAGATTCAGATCCCTGACTAAGTCATTTAGTTCGGCTTGGGTTAATGGTTTAGGATCTCGGTCAGCTGTTGGCTGTTCATAAACATCATCATTGTCTGGATTTGGAGCTGAATCAGAATCTGAATTGTATTGATCCAGACTCTCGGGTGGGCGGGGAATAGGAACTTCTGGACCATGGGGTACAGGCCTTATTGCAGATGGAAGACTTGGGTATTGAAGGCTCTCTTTATTCTTTGCATTATAACCTTTAACATTGCAAGAACAGAAGTAGCAGTCGTCGGTATGGTTTCTAGGCTCGCGCCATACCATAGGGATCCCAAACGGCAAACTTTCTTTTTACCTTTGCTCCAATTCCTTAGTGCCGCAACACACGTAAGACAAACCTCGAGTGGAGTCCAACTTTTGTCTTGATCTCCTAATTTAATTCCAAAATAAGCATGATAAGCTCTCTTAATGAAGGTCGTTACATTTGTCCTTTGTTTTACAACATACCGACCACAAATATAACAAAATATGTCTGGACTATGGGTACATCCTCTAGAAGCCATTATTAAAACTTTAAAGACGTAATGTTAGAATTATCTATCTGAAAAATATGAAAAAACGAAATTAATTAAAGATAAAAAAGGTAAAAAATTACAAAACGCCCCAAAATTGTTTTGCTAATAACTTTAAAACTGTGGTGATAGAAAAAAACTGGTAGCATTTTTTAATTCAGCGCAGCGAACTGCTTCAGAATCACACCTCAAAATAAAGAAATCGATTTTCATGCAGACCGGTGATTGGTGAAGACTAAATTAAATTTAATTTGGGGTAAAGCAGGGTGAGTGAGAGACGGAGTTCTGAAAGTATTTTGTGGCTGATGTGGTTGTAATAGGGAAATGAAAAATATTGTACGTCTTTTTTAACAGTGGGAACTTTAAGGGGGGGGGGGGTTGATAGATATTATTAAGGAAGTTTCTGGTTAAAGATTGTAACAGATGTTTTGGGAAGGAGTTATTAATGCTGAAATTATGAATTAATTCTATTTCGTGGTGGAAAGATAAGTACGAAGAGCAGAGATGATAGGCGCGGTGGATTAAAATTTTGATACTGTTTATTTTATATAGCGAAGGGTGTGGCTCAGGTAATTAGTACCTTGGTCTGTGTACGTAGTTTTTCGATATATGGAGGTGCTGAATTTGTTGTTTTGTTTTGTTATTGTAATATCTAGGAAGGGTAGGGTGTTATTGGATTCGTCTTCTTTGATGAACTTAATGTTTTTGTGTTGGTTATTAAGGTAGTCAAGAAAAAGGGGGGCGTGGTTGGCATTATGAAAAAGGAGAAAGGTGTCATCAACGTATCTTTTATATAGGTATGGTTTGTAATGGGTGGGGCAGTGGAGTAGCCAGTTATTTTCATGATGACTGAGGAAGATGTTGGCTAATGTGGCACTTAAAGGGGATCCCATAGCTAGTGAGTCGGTTTGTTGATAAAGATAAAGATGGAAAGCATGGATGGACGCACAACTCTATCGCGAGTGGCTGAAAGCTTTTGACAAGAAAATGCAACGACAAAAGCGTGCTGTGCTTCTTTTTGTGGATAATGCCCCTGGTCACCCAAAGGATACAACAACAAAAAACGTGAAAGTGGTTTACTTACCCAGCAACACAACATCGGAACTCCAACCCCTGGACCAGGGAATCATCCATTGCTTCAAGCAACACTATCGCAAGCGACTTCTGCGATCCTTCATCGCAAAAGCCGACAATGAGACCGACAATGCGTCTGGAAAGTTTGTTACTGTGCCCGACGCAATCCAGTGGATATCATCTTCTGTCAAAGACATCAAGTCCACCACTGTCCAGTCATGTTTCAAAAAGGCCAGCTTTCCTGCTGACGCGCCAGAGAAGACCCAGAGGATGACATCCTCCTCAGCCAACTCATCGTCACGGTATCCAAACAACTTAATATCAAGGAACCAATGACAGCTGTAGAATTTGCCGACTTCGACAGACATTCCTGCGATTGAAGAACTTGAGGACGACTGGGAGATGAAACTCGTCGCCGACTTCGTTAACAACGAGAGATCCACCGACAACAACAACCCTGACCAAGAACCAGAGCCTGATCACGAACCCGAGTGCCTAATCAAAGACATCTCTGAAGCACTCAAATGGACCAACCAACTAAAACTCTTCTCCATGAAAAAAGGATTGACAAAAAGCTACACATCAGCTATACAGGTAGAGGCAGATTATGAAAGTGAAATTGTGGACTCCAAGCTGCGCAACAAACAACTTTATATTAATGACTTCTTTAAAGTATAAAAGAATAAAATAATAAAAATAACTTGACTACATTTCACGTTTACCTGTTCATTAAAAAGCTATATCCTTATATAAGCACTTGTTTACTCGTTCATTAAAAGCTATATCCTTATATAAGCACTTGTTTACTCGTTCATTAAAAAGCTATATCCTTATATAAGCACTTGTTTACTCGTTCATTAAAAAGATATATCCTTATATAAGCACAAACGCAATAAAGTATTTTCCCTATGAAAATGAACTTTTCATTTGACATCACATTGTCTCTATTGAGGTCAGTCCTCAATTAGGGCCAAATCCACCAGGTCCCAAGGGTGACCGCAATGGAAGAGTTTTACTGTGTATATAAACAATTCACTGAGTGCGAGAAAAAAGGTACAATAATGAAGGGAAACAGCCAAAAGAGAAGTTTTATTTAGTAAAATAAATCATATTTATAAATTACTGCAAATTTCCATTATCGGAAGCAAAAATGAAAATATGAGAGTAAAATATATGATATTAAAATATGAAATAGAAGAGAAAGGAAAAATAATAAAATTCATAACCGAAATTCATAATTAAACGAGAGTCATTTAAATTCAATGCAAACTAATTGAAATTGAAATTTCCATTTGCACTATGAAATAGCGTAGAATATAATATCTAAATATGTGTATACTATCAAGCATAATAAAACATTAGAACGTGAAAAACGAAAGGAATTAAAGAAAAATACATATACGAGTATAATAATATAAAATAAGGAAAGGGATTTTCAGGAAATAACAACAGTTGTGATGTAAAAGATAATTTTAAGTCTTGAAATGATAAAGGCAATAAAATGAAAAACCATTATCATTATTCAATCTTTATTCTGTAAAAAATATTACGAAGTATTGCACTTCTTACAATATTACAATAATTTTAACCTAATAATATACAGTTGTTAATTCGACTGTTAATATTTATTTTTTTCTGTTTAATTTAGCTAAAACGTAATGGGATTCTGAACCCGCGTCGCGTGGTTTCACAGTCAGCGCTCCTACCGATTATCGCGGCGGATTCGAGTCTCACTATTTCCTAGTTTCCCACTTTATTGCCTTTTACCTTCCATATTATTTAAGTGCGGTTATTGCACTTCAAATGCATTTATATACAGTGGGAGTGCGTTGGGTTTAAACTTCTGGATAAATAATAACCCGATACCCCTTTATAATATCAAGGTTGCCCGATGCGTGTAGCGCGATAACATTTCAGAATCAGAAAGATAAAACAGTTGGTTGACTTTATTTGGGTTATTCGTGTGGTTGTGGTTGAGTATGATGATAAAGTTGGTTGGTTTACCGCATGAATGTGCTCTTCCTACCGGCAGATTTAACAATGTGTTAATAAATACTGGAGGTGGTTTCGGGTGCCTGGATGTTTCTCCAGTACATCGGCCCATACAGTGGCTACTCTTACATTTATTTACAACGGAGCATTGCAATTAAGAATTGGAATAAAATCTTTGAGCGTAAATAAACTGTGTGTTTTCTCATAAGATTTGAGTGACACCTTCAAAGATATCTGAAAGTAAAATTCTTTCAAAAGGTTTCACTTCTTCTGAGAGAAAAAGAAAAATGTTTCACGAACAGAGCAGAAAGTAAATGACGCCTTTCTCTGGGAACTGATAGATAGAAGTTGGTACCTATGTACATTGTACATAGTACTTTATTTAACGCGACACCTAAAACTGAATCGAGCAACAATCGTTGCAATTTTTTTTTTTTAATGAAGCAGTTTCCTTACAAATTCTGATTCTATATAGAGCTAACTAATTGCGAAAATAAGGAACATAGCCATTATGTTCCTCGGGTCAATGGATTACATCTGAATATGATAAACGGAATGAGAAGAATTGGTGGTTAATAGATGGACGTATAAAATGAATTAACCTCAAGTGATCGGTATACCAAGGAATGGAAGGAAGTGTACGATATTTGATTCAACATCCGAATTAAATGATTCTTTCACTGCTTAATGTTCATAGTGTTTTTTTAAGTTTCAACATTTAATAACATCAGGTTCTTTTAACTTTCTTATAAACGTTCTAATTTTTACTTATTTTATAGTTCTATTCATGGTTCATGCTTTACATTTAATTAAATTAAAAACTTTAGTGCATACTTTCAGTTACCTTCTTATAATAGAATATGAAAATGGAAACATTTCGAAACGCTTGAGCCTTGATGACTGTTGAATAAAGAATGATGTATTTTGCGCTCTCTCTCTCTCTCTCTCTCTCTTCTTTTCTAGTCCAGGCAATTTGTAGTTAGACCTGGGCAAAATTGCTTCAGAAGCTTTCTAAACTGTTTCCAGCTCAGGAACCATTGCCATGAATAACTTATCCAAAATCCGACAAAATTGGACACCGGGAACACCACAAAAATGAAATTCAAAATGGCGGACTGGATGTTTCCTACGAAAAAAAATATATATATAATTACGCTTTTATTTATAGAGATACATTTGATGCTTTTTCTTTCAGTTGTAATGTTTTAAATAATTCAACAATATACAACACAACCAGTTATTACGCAAATATAATGTTATATAGCTTTTTACAGATTTTTATAATCAATAATACAACAATTATTTTTTTCCCAGTTTCAAGTTATGTTCATTACAGAAGAAGTGATACCTGGTCACAAACATACAGAAATTAATCCTCTTCATCACTATCATCGGATAGATTACCGGTACTTGGGTTGTTATCGCAACCACTGATTTGGCACTCGCCACAAGCGGCTGAACAGGGCATTCCATTACGCTTGCATCCACATCTTGAAGTAGCACATTTCGTCTTGCAGGAGCAGCGGATCATGTTGAGTAGATAATTTGGAGCTGGTGGCTTGTCGCAGGCTGTAGGGTAGTAGGAATTATTCTTTACATACCAACCCCACTGTTCTGCATCGATCTTCTCTTCTGTAGACTTCCAGATTAGTATTTGAAAGTATGTGCGAAAGCTGTGGTACTTTGTGGACGCATCGGTAGGTGGAAACGTTCGGGTGTAACAAAAGATTTAGCTGTAGCTACCTTTTCAACTAACATTCGATGACGTAGTGCGTTAGTGGATTCAAGTGGTTTGCAGCCATACAACAGAAGCATTGCCTTTCTTCCAGCGGCTTCAATGTCAGAGTGTTGGCAACAATCAGAACAGAATGCATTTGCAACTGAACGGAGTTCAGCCACCTTCATCAGTGTGTCGAATGCTTTGGCTTTACCGATCGAAAAAATTCTGGATGTGATATCACAGCCCGTGAAAGCATGCACAAACAGGGGATACTTGCAGATGTCATTGCCTAACAATGATTGAATGCTGAGAATATCATACACAGGATTAGGAGATGGTCCCCGTCTTATATCGCTGCGATAGTACAACTTGAAACCACTGTCCTTGGCATGGTACAGAAGGAGAATCAGCAAGTCGGTGTCTTCCCCTTTACTGTTGTAGTTGCATTTTCTGAGAGGAAACTGCTGCACGAAACGATGTCACATTTTTTTCCCCATCTGCGTTGTGAACAGTACACCCGTGCTTCTTCAACATCTCACCTACGAGGGAAATAAATGCTTGCTTGTTGTTTTCATTAGCCAAGAAGTGTTCCTTCTGGCCAACAAACTTCATGCTTGGACTGAGATTCACATTTCTGCTTGTCTTGGTGCTGCGTCTTCTGTGGGTCATGTCCTTGATCGTAGGAGAGCTGCTGTAGCCATCAAAAACAATGATTGCTTTTCCATATGTTTTCAGAGTGAAATCGCATATGAGTTGGCGATGCTGTCATATGTTTCATCTTGACGCCAGGAAACACGATGTAGTAGAGATCCACCATCCAATACGTACTGGTCTGTGCACTGAATTTCTTGAACTTCTTCCATGCGTAAAGTGTCAGTGTATTTGATTATTGCATGAGCTAGCTGAGACTTATCGGGTTTCCTCAAGATACTTCGTGATTCGAACAATGCAGGAGGATATGCACACAGTTCGTAACACATGACATCTTCAAGATTCATGTCTCCGCCAGTGGCAACAGTCATCATTCTCTGAAACAGTAGTGCAGGATCTACTTCTATATCTGAAGCATCAGTGATCACAACGGCAGAAGCAGATCCTAGTGTTTTCACTTTGTCAGATCTTTTGGCAGAATATGTAAAGGCTTGTTTCCCAATCATTTTTACGACAATGTTCGTACCGATTGAATGCAATTGATGAACGTTAACTCCAGGATCAGCAGTTAGCCCTGTTACAATGTTGCAGAGACCCGAGGTAGAATGGAATGGGGATAAGGATTCCAGACGTTCAAGTACTTTCTTCATGTCATTACTGTCCCTGATTTGTCTACTTCCCATTTCCTTGTGCTGTTCACTACTTTCCAACAAAACTCTGGTGTATTCCTGCATTGCTAAGTTATAAGTGGAACACAGAGGCATAGAAAAGAGCCACGTTGTCCTTTGGATGTCTGTAAATCCACTTCCGCGTGTCAGTCCGCCTCTGCTTTTCAGGGAACGCATTAGTACTTGTTCTATCACCAGGTCTGTGCCGAGTCCGGCCCATAATCTGTCGCTTCTTCTTACCACAAACTTACCTTCCTGGAACATTTGTTAACGGCTGGATTTTCAGAAGGCAAACTTAACATTTTCTGCAGGTACAGGTATATCGATTTCAGGTAATTGTGATGTCCGGCTGCTGCAATTATGGGGATGGTCTCCAGCATAGCTTGCAAGTGCAAATCCCACGAGCCGGTTCTGTCTGCTGTTATCAAGGAACGTGCAATGTTGATCATTCGCTGATATTCCAACCAGAGTTGACTTGTTTGCGAAGTAGATTGTAGGTCAGTTTTCTTCGCATCCAAAGTGGTAGCAATCTGAGACAATGCATTCGAAGATTCCACATCCTCAACTGATTGTTTGGCGGTCATAACCGTCGAGCAGGTCACAAGCTTCCTTATGGAGGTCATGAGAGATTCCATCTTCATTACAAAAAAAACGTCTGCGACTAGTAAGGTACTAAGAGCTGCATCTACTATCATATGACCACGTATCGCTCTTGAAACAGCTTTTCCAGACATCATGTGTTGCACGGCATTTGGTCCGTATATTTCTTGAGTACTTCAGACAATCCTGAACCATTCATAAGAGTACCGACTGCTCCCAAAAATTCATCAGAGTGTGAAATGATCCCAGCATTAAAACAATGTCCTGCGGTCTCTCTGTTCATTGATGATTTGGGAAGCTTTCCAGAACAAAGGCTGATCAAAGGTAATAATGCATGGGACTTTTTGATCGCGTGCTATCTTGCTCAAATATAGTAATGTCGAAAATATGCAGGTCATGTCAGTTGGCGACATATCTATGATGGGAAGGAACGTGATCGACGCCACACCTGGATGTGAGACACTTGATCCACCGTGAATTGCCTGCATTGTTCCGGACCAACTTGGACCTGATCTTTCTACTGAAGATATCTGCCAGAGAAGACTAAGTCGACTTATGTGGCAGTGGGTACTGGAAGTTCGCGGAATGAGATGTCCCTCAACATGCTTCTCGCGTGTCTATATTCCCTAATGTCAACGGTTGCAATCTTCTTAATGTCATTGTCACCAACATTACGCCTGTGAATAGAAGGGTGGATCTTGATCTTCGGAGTTATTGCGCAATCATACCCATTCCATGAAAGGTATTCTTCCCATCCAAAGTGCAGACATCATGATCGACGTTATCTGCTGCTAGAAGGACTGCAGTGTTTTCATCAACAGTAAAAAGAGCCAGACCCACTTGCCAGCGCCGCGTTTCTTTCGAATCTTGTTACTTCTGCATACGACGAACAGTAACCCAGCTGATGGAGAACGTCAATAAGGTACCTTGACCTAAAGTTGTGGTGTAGCTGAACCGACAAACCGATCTGTAGTGGACATAGTAATCCTCTAGGACGGGTTGCTTGCATAATGCTCTGCCCAATTGCACCTATTTTTCTTGAAGCATCCTGTCCCGCAAATGCTTTTGATAATAGCAATTTCAGACTGTTGGGAATGTAATCAAGAGCACTTTCTGCAGTGATGTCATTTGGAGATGGATACACATCTTTTCTAGGCGAGTCGACAGACTTGATATCACTTCTGATTATTTTTGCAGCACCTTCTACTAGGTAAATCTTCTGTAGCTCTATATCTATATCACATTCTTTCGACTTTTTGTGATAATCTATAAGAATTTCATTAGCTGTCTCTCGTAGTGTTACTACATCTGCCTTCCCACTTTCACCTGATATTATGATCTTGTCTCCGTAACGTTCTAAAAGCTTTCTCTTCATGTGCCTGCGCGTTCGTAGACAGAGCTCTGACTTCCTTGAAGATATTCCTCCATTTTGGAAATTAGGTCTCCAATCAACAGTTGTTCATCATCATTCTCTTCCAGGTAAGCACAGGTCTGAAGGAATGCTTGGTGTTGCTCTTCATTAGTTGGTCTCCCTTTCTTCGAATCATGATCGTCGAGGAGTATGCGCGAGGAATGTTTTTTCCACTTCGAAAATTTACGCTGCAGGTGTGATGGTAGACACAATCTGCAGCAGGAAGATCACGAAGATAATACTCCAGACGGCCTTTTACATTAAACGACCATTCATCGCAGCGGCTTTCACAGCACCTTTTTATGGTTTCGGAGAACTCTGTAGTTCTTATTTTGACATGCTCTGATTTTGGTTTGTGTTGGAAAAAAAGTCCACAAAGGTATCACAAAACAAACAGTGAGTAGCACTGGAAATGCGTATTCATGAAAACGAGCACTTTTCCTTGGTATTGCCTCGGCTGCGGTCTGTCGCTTCTTTATTTCAATGGTCTTTTTATCCGTAAACCTTTCCTACATACAACGTGAACACTTATTCCAGCTGTTGCAACAACATCGCTTTCACGGCTGCGGCTGGATGCATTTATACCATCTGCTCCTTTTGCGAGATGTGAACCACTTCCTGTCCGCTGTCCAATTTCTCCTTACAAATCACGCACAATTCTTCAGGGGTCTGCATTCTTGAAGGCGGACGCACACCGAGTCAGCCGTACACCGAGTCAGTCTGAACAGAAAACACAAATTAATAAACTGTGTTGCAGTATTTAAAAGGAGTACATAATAACAGTTTTAAAGAAAATGACAAGCACAAATACGCAGATTTGATAGTGGGTAGTAGGAATTAAAGAGTTGTATATAATAGTTTATAAAGATGTAGCAATGTCCATTCTCACATACACTCCATACAGTATATTTTATTTACATTACGTGACGTCATAGTTTGATACTAGCCGCCTAATACAATTTTTAGTGTCATATAGGTTAATTTAGAAACGAAAATGTGTTTTAAAACATTTTACTGATCAAGAAAAACGTCATAACTCTCTCTACAAAGCGAAATTAAAATTTATTGTATTTCGTAGGAAACTGCCAGTCCGCCATTTTGAATTTCTTTTTTGGGGGTGTTCCCGGGGTCCAATTTTGTCGGATTTTGGATATGTTATTCTGCAATGTTTCCTGAGCTGGAAACAGTTTAGAAAGCTTCTGAAGCAATTTTGCCCAGGTTGAAGCTATTTTTGCTCTAGATTGCCTGGACTATTCCTTTTCCTTGTAACTCTTTATAATTACATTTCTGCCCATAAATTTAACGTGGGATTAGCCAGACATTCAAAAAGTATACGCACGAGGTTGTAAAAATTTAAAATAAAACGTCACAAGAACCTGTATTAAGACAATTTATTTGTAAATAATAAAATAAATAGATAAATAAATTAATACACAAATAAACGGAACGTAGATTACTAGAATTAATTTGAAATTTTAATAATAATTCTGGAATAAATATTAAAAGATGACTCAAATACAGTTTTAGGTATTGTGCAAATTATCAGTTATATAAAAAGCAATATGCAATAATTAATATATATTAATTAACGCTGATCGAAGTTAATTGCGATATTTCAGGTTCTCACATATTAATGCTGTAATAAGAACTAGTGATACGGACTTTGTCGCGGGATAAGGCACGCACCAACCGTTATTGTGAGAATGTTTCGATTACTAAAGTTGTGGGTATGTATGCATGTTCGGATAAAATGGAAGAATCGAGACGCAGAGATTCTCAGTACTATACTATAAATAAAAAGGTATTATCCGGTAACCTGTCGCGAAAAAATTTGTTTTTTGGAAAAACTATACGCACGTGCGTATAATGCGTATGCCGTTACGCCATTGATAATTAGTTCCACACACACACATTATATATATATAAATATATATATATATATATATATATATATATATATATATATATATAAATAAAACTGCGATAAATTGAACTTATTCTAAAAGTTGGTAATATTATTATTTTTACATTATTAATTATAAATTTTATATTACGAAAGGAGAAACATCGAGAGAGAGTTAAAAAGAGTTACAAGGAAAAGAAGTACCTCAAAAGGCCTTGCGGCCCATACCGAGGAGGTACCAATGGCAACGGGTGCCAGGGAAAATTTTCTACACCCTCAAATAGTGTGCAACATTTCGGTCTTACCTTTTCTTGAAATGATCCACAGAGGAACTCTTCACAACTTCTGAAGGTAACCTGTTCCACGTGTCACAGATCTTATAGGTAAAGTAATTCCCACACACACTAGTCCTAAACCGTTTCAAATCCAACTTCCAACCATTGTTGCGAGTTGGGTTATCATTTAAACTAAACATACTTCTAAAATCGACATCGTTGAACCCGCGTAAGAGCTTAAAAACCTCGATCAGTTGACCGCGCAGCCTCCGAGTTTCTAGCGAAAACAAGTTCAGGGCGCGTAAGCGTCGATTGTAGCCCATATGCCTAACGGAAGGGATTAACTTTGTGGCCCTCGCCTGCACTCGCTCCAGCCTCTCAATATCTTTCCTGAGGGTGGACGAGCAGAACTGCACAGCATACTCCAGGTGCGGCCGAACCATAGAATTGTACAGAGAGAGCACAATCTCCTTGTTCCGAAACTGAAATTGCCTCCTGATATAACCCAACAGCTTCTGGGCTTTCTTTTCCACCTCTACGCACTGTTTCGTAAACTTAAGGTCGCTGCTAATTAGCACACCCAAATCCTTTTCCAAATCAGTGGCCTCGATATTACTCCCCGACATCGAGTAGTCCGACTTGAGAATGACGTAGCCAATGTGCATCACCTTGCATTTACACAAGTTAAACGGCATTTGCCATTTTTCGGACCACTCTCCTATCCTACGTAGGTCCGCACGCAGTTGCTCCATCGCTTCGGGCGTCCCAACATTGGTGTCATCAGCGAATTTGGCTATCCGACTGACAATGCCACCGTCGATATCATTTATGTAAATGATAAACAACAGTGGCCCCAAAACTGAACCTTGAGGAACCCCAATAGTGACCGAGGCCCAACCCGAACTAACCCCTTTAATTACAACCCTCTGCCGCCTATTCTTTAGCCAGTTTTCAATCCACCTACCTACTTCCCCACCGATACCCAGCGCGCGCACTTTCGCCATTAGCCGGCAGTGAGGTACCTTATCAAAGGCTTTCTCAAAGTCGAGATAAAGTACATCAATCGCCCTACTCTTATCATACTCTCTCCACATGACGTGGAAAAACTCGAGCAAGTTGGTGAGACACGACCTATGCCGTCTAAACTCATGTTGGGAGTCCCCAAGCAGCTTGTAGGAATCCAAATGGTCAACGATCCTATCCGCTATTATCCCCTCTAATAATTTACCTACAACCGAAGTGAGACTAATGGGACGATAGTTCCCTGGACTTTCGTGATCCCCTTTCTTAAAGATAGGGGTCACGTTGGCTTCCCTCCCGTCACCAGGCACCTAGCCCGTCTCCAACGATTTGTTAAAGACTGTAGCCAGGTGGGGAGCCACCTGGTCGCGCACTTCCCGCAACACTCTGGGGAGGAACTGGTCTGGCCCAGGAGCCTTAAACGCGCTTAGTTTGTCTTTTCTATCTGCAACGACTGTCGCGGTACACCGAACACTATCCAGTCCAGCACCTTCGTGCCTGACGCCTGGCTCGGGGATAATGCGGGTGTCCTCCCTGGTGAACACTCCCGCAAAGTACTCATTAAGCACATTGGCGATGTCCGCGTCGGAGGTCCGCAGAACGCCGCTTCGGTCCTTCTAATGCTTCTAATGGGCTTTCTACTATTAACATGACTGAAGAACTCCTTAGGGTTCCCCTTGCAGAGGCTTGCCACCCGTAGTTCTTCGTTACGTTTCGCTAGCCTAACCTTCGCCTTCACTTCCCTACACAGGCGGACATACGCCTCAGTGTTCTCATGGGAACGATTGGCCTTCGCCCTCCTATACGCAAGCTTTCCTATTTCGGATAGCCGAAGCGATGTCACGATTGAGCCACTTAGGCTGCGTTGAAGCAGGGGTGACCGGTTTTGAGGGTATGGCAGCAGACTGCAGCACCATAAACTGGTCCCGGAATGCACTCCATACTTCCTCAACATCGCCACCGACCTCTAACCCCATCTCACCTACGCTATCCCGGAGGCCAACAAAGTCCGCCCGCCGTAGATCGAGCTTACTGCCCGTAGTGAGGCAGTAAGCTCGATCTACGGCGGGCGGACTTTGTTGGCCTCCGGGATAGCGTAGGTGAGATGGGGTTAGAGGTCGGTGGCGATGTTGAGGAAGTATGGAGTGCATTCCAGGACCAGTTTATGGTGCTGCAGTCTGCTGCCATACCCTCAAAACCGGTCACCCCTGCTTCAACGCAGCCTAAGTGGTTCAGTTGTGACATCGAGAGAGAGAGAGAGAGAGTATAAAGGTTATGCATGTTCCTTCTGGGTGTTGTAAACCTTATACTTGGGGTGTGACAGCCCTCCGGTCCCGAGTCGTGGGATTCTAGAGAAATTGGCTGCCAATTCCTTTAGGTTCTCTCTCTTTCGGGAGGGCGGGTGAAGTCTGTTGTACAAACCTGTCCCGTGGGTTACTAGGACCCCTTCCCATCCCTACTCTGTCCTTTTAGCTTAAGTTAAGGATGCTCTCCTCTGACTAAATACTAAATTTTTTTTTTTTTTTTTTTGCCCTACTCTTACTATTAGGACCCTACTGCTACCTCATGCGTGGGAAGAGAGGCTTTGGAACCTCTATAAAAAACACCATTTCACTTCAGTTGCAGGTAAATAATTAGAGGGGATAATAGCGGGTAGGATTGTTGACCATTTGGATTCCTACAAGCTACTTGGGGACTCCAACATGTGTTTAGACGGCATAGGTCATGTCTCACTAACTTGCTCGAGTTTTTCCACGTCATGTTGAGTGAGTATGATAAGAGTAGGGCAATTGATGAGAAAGCCTTTGATAAGGTACCTCACCGCCGGCTAATGGCCAAAGTGCGCGCGCTGGGTATTGGTGGGGAAGTAGGTAGGTTAATTGAAAACCGGCTGAAGAATGCCACAAAGTTAATCCCTTCCGTTAGGCATATGGGCTACAATCGACACTTACGTGACGCGGGTTCAAAGATGTCGATTTTAGAAGCATGTTTAGTTTAAATGATAACCCAACTCATAACAATGGTTGGAAGTTGGATTTGAAACGGTTTAGGACTAGTATGTGTGGGAATTACTTTACCTACAAGATCTGTGACATGTGGAACAGGTTACCTTCAGAAGTTGTGAACAGTTCCTCTGTGGATCATTTCAAGAAAAGGTTAGACCAAATCCTGCACACTATTTAAGTGTGTACAAAATTTTCCCCTTGTTTTCATTGGTACCTCCTCGGTATGGGCCGCAAGGCCTTTTGAGGTACTCTCTCTCTCTCTCTCTCTCTCTCTCTCTCTCTCTCTCTCTCTCTCTCTCTCTCTCTCTCTCTCTCTCTCTCTCTCTCTCTCTCTCTCTCTCTCTCTCTCTCTCTCTCTCTCGGTGAGAATATTTTAGCCGCGGTGAGGATATTTGAGACTTAGTTTTAATAATTACTAACGATAATTTAGCTCAGATAGAGAGACAGAAAATTCAGATAGATAGACAGACAGACAGAAAATTCAGAGAAGCACGAAAGCGATGATGCGAAATTCGAAACACAAAATCAGATAGCGATAAATAAAGCAAAAAGAGTCGCTGGACAGGTACTAAGAACGTTCAAAAGGAGGGACAAGAAGTAATGATTCCCCTGCTGAGAACACTGATCATACTAAAACTTGAATACTGCTCAGTAGAAATATAGGAAAAACAACCGCAGATAGAAATGTATGAATAAGTATAAAAGCGACCATGCGCGGCACTACTTTAATACTTATATAGATTTAAATAGAAAGGTTAAACGCTTATTAAAAATGCTAAACATGAATTTGAAATTTCAGTAGCTCGTGAATGTAAAGAAAATCCGAAGAGTTTTTACGATTATGTTATCAATAGAAATCCTTTGAGGAATAATATTGGACCACTGGGAGACTCGGGTGGTAACGTAATAAATAGCTCTGGAGAGATGGCAATAATGTTAAATAACTTTTTTACATCAGTTTTTACAGTTGAGGATACATCTTTTAATCCGGAGGTAAGTTCATTGTCGTGAATTGGGTTCCACTGCTTACTGACATAACTGTTTACATTGAAGAGATTGCTCACTATATAGATAAGTTAAAAATTAATAAATCGCCAGGTCCTGACAATTTTTTTTACCCAAAACATCTAAAAGAGTTGAAGAATGAAATAGTAGATCCTTTAGTTTAAAATTTTAAGAGGTTTGAGACGAACGTTGCGAGGTGCCTTTTCAATTACGAGATGGTGGAGAGGTTGGATAGCTTTCCCTCGGGGCTAGTGGCGAGCACCTCGGTAAATATGTTTAAAAATAGGTTAAACGGGTATTTTAACAGCATAAATTTAATGTAAAAGGAAGTTAGATAAACAAATAAATGGAATACGGTAGAAATCACGTACAAGATGTACACTTTTGGGAGAATTCTTAAATTAAGGTGCGCTGATCAACTGCGACAAGAACATAATGATCCCCTTGCTGAGAATACTGATTATACCAAAATGGAATATACTGCTGTCTTCACGTCCCCATTTAAAAAAGAAAAAAATCAGTCAGCTAGAAGAACTCAAAGAAATTTCACAGCCAAAATCATTATTTATGTTTCTCTCCGTAGAGAAAAAAACCCAGTTCATTCCCTTCTTCCCAGTCCACCTAAAAAAAAAAAAAAAGGAAATTCCGCCCATCAAGAAATACTTACCAGTATGGAATTTTTACCACTTTGTGACATTTTTGGAAAGTTTTTCGCCAAGAAACATAAACTCTGTAAAAAGCTTAAAAAATTTAGTAATCATAATGACTGGGTTTTCTTTTTTAAATTATATTAGTGTCACCCAAACAGTGAAATAACCAAAGAAAACCAGAACATCGCGAATTAACAATTTTCTTTTAGGCTTTTTAAGTATTTTATATATTTCTAGGAAAACTTTATTACAAAAACTGTAACATCGGCAACCAAAGGTAACGAAAGACTAGATACACTGGGTCATAGTCACTGTACATTACGGCCCAGTGCGTTCCGACTTTGATAACGAACTGAACCTTAATCAATATTTTGTACATAATTTGGTGACATAAAGAATGAATTTTACGAATTAAATACAATATTTTTTTAAATGATTAATAAATAAATAAATAAAAAATCAAATATTTTCAGTTCATTCTCCCATTTTTTCTGCTTATTTAAAATTACATTATTTTTTATTAAACTATAAATAAAATGAACTACAATTGATTATTTCTTTAGAGTCGAATATTCTTTCCAAACTTGCTTTTTCATGAAACATTTGTGATCTTCTGAATTTTGACTTGTACCGATTTTCATTTTTAATATTATCATACGAAACGAAACGTCAGTTCCATTATGTTGCTGATGGAACACAATATTATACTTCCATATTTTACCCATATATATATATATATATATATATATATATACTACAGAGGCAAAAGAGAAGAATATTCCGCAAAAGAAAGAGAGTGGAGGCGAAGTTAGCCAACTATGGTGATCATGCCAGGAAAGTAATACAAGAAAAACTGGAGGGTATCGATAGGGAAATACAAGCCCTGATTAACGACCATACAGAGAGGGAAGAGGAAAAGGCGGTAGAAGCAATAAAGGAAAATCCAAAATATTTCTATAGCTATGCGAAAAGGAAAACAAAAACGCGCGCCGCTATTGGGCCCTTTAGGAAGAGAAATAATGAATTAACCGACGATCCAAAAGAAATATCTGAAACATTGACAGCCCAGTATGAATCAGTTTTCAGTACCCCAAAAAGTGACAAAGCGATACCTGACATAGATGCATTCTTTGAAGAGAATTGCAAGGAGAGTGTATAACAGACTGATTTTATCCCAGAAGATGTAGCGAAAGCTATAGGACAAATGAAACCACATTCAGCTGCAGGTCCGGACCAATGGAACGCATTATTGATTAAAAATTTTAAAAATGAAATAGCTACACTTTTACACTGGATATGGAGAAGATCCCTAGACACTGAGGAAATACTGAGCATCTTGAAAAGAGCAAACATTGTCCCTGTATATAAAGTAGGGGACAGATCTCAAACAAAGAACTATAGACCAGTGTCATTGACGTCCCACCTCACCAAAGTATTTGAAAGAATAGTCAGAGGGAAAATTTATGATTTCCTGGAGACACGGGAAAGATTCAACGAAAATCAGCACGGATTTCGATCAGGTAGATCATGCCTATCACAACAATAGAACACTACAACAATACCTAGATGCACTGGAAGACAACTACGATGTCATATACACAGATTTTGCTAAAGCTTTCGACAAATGTGATCACAGTATAATAGCACATAAAATGAAATATATGGGAATAACAGCGAAAGTGGGAAAATGGATCTACAACTTCCTCAGAGAACGTCTACAGGTCATCAAAATTCAAGGTATATCATCATCAGAATCGAAAGTACGCAGCTCAGTACCACAAGGGACAGTACTGGCCCCACTCCTCTTCATTAACATGCTAACAAACATAGACAGCGGAGTAAACAGCAACAGTATAGGAACATCCTTTGCAGACGATACAAAGATCAGCAGAAAAATCAGCAATGTAAATGAAGTGGAGGCCTTGCAGAGGGAAACGAACAAAATATACAAATGGTCAGAAGACAACAACATGACATTTAACACCGAGAAATTTCAGCTCTTGAGATATGTTAGAAAAGAGGAACTTAGACTGCATAATATGCTCCAAATAGACAGGAAATTCAGAGAAACACGAAAGCGATCGATCTGGGGGAAGTAACCGATGATGCGAAATTCGAGACACAAAATCAGATAGCGATAAACAAAGCAAAAAGAGTAGCGGGACAGGTACTAAGAATGTTTAAAAGCAGGGACAAGACAGTAATGATTCCCCTGCTAAAAACACTGATTATACCAAAACTTGAATACTGCTCAGTTTTGATGTCCCCATATAAAAAGGAAAAAACTAATAAACTAGAAAAAACGCAGACATATTTCCAGTGCTGGGCACTTGCGCAAACACTTGCGCAAAACGCAAATTGCGCAAGTGTGATTTCGGTTGCGCATTTGCGTTAATTCTTGCGCAAACTTGTGCGCAACCGTGAAAAAAAAACAAATATTAAAAATAGTGGATTTAGCTCATAAACACGTGACTGCCAGACAGGTGGCGCCGCCAGACAGCAGTGAGCACTCAGTATACCAACAATGCTAGTGAAACACGTTTGTTTGATTAATCAAAGCTGATTTTAATTTTATTTCAGAGTTCAAACTACTAACTACTCTAGTAACTTCTAGAAACTTCATAAGTCATAACTACTGTCTATAACTAGTGAACCATGGACAGCCTCAGACACCAGTCTCTGTCCAGCCCCACCTCTTCCCCCAGCCCGGCCGGCAGCCTGACCAGCCATGGCTCAGAGCCTCACCAGGAGGAAGAGGACCTCAACAACCCCTGGCCTCACCTGGACACCTTCTTTGGACCTTTGACCAGCAAGAAGAGGGTGGTTGAGAGGGGCAGGGTGGTCTACAGGGGCAGCATCATCTGTAAGAGGTGCAAGGCCAAGGTCAGCTTCAACACCATCAGCATGTACACCCTCAAGAGCCACTACCAGCATGTGAGTTTAAGTTTATTTATAAATTTAAAATTTTAAAAAACTTGATAAGTAGTTAACTTTAGAAATTATTATTTATTAAAATATAATTAAATATTAAATAATAAATTATACTTTGTCTCAATTCAAACACTTCTGTTGTATATCACTGTCATTACAATATAATTTATAATTTTTTTTTTCAAGGTTCACCCCAACCAGAGCAAAGACCTCCTCGCTGCCATCACTGGTGGGTCCAAGCGCGGCCGGTCCCTCTCTGGCGACACCAAGGACTCTGGCTCCAAGAGAATGCGCCAGGCCAGCATAGAGTCCTCCTTTGCTGGATCTGCCGCCTTCAACAATAGCAAGGCCCAGGACCTTTTGCACAGGTAAATAAATAATAATTATAAATCTTAATTTTATACACTAATAATAGAATAATTTAAATAATTTATTAAATATATCAAATATTTATATGATATAAAAATAAAAATTCACTGTAAAGATAAGATAAAGACTTTCCTTACAATCATACCTAATCTTTTTTGTAACTTATGTTTTAAAATACATTTATTGAAAATGTTCAAAATGAATTTAATTTTCAACTTCTCCACAGGTTCATGGTTTAAGAGATGTTGCCCGCCAAAACCACGGAGTCCCCATCTTTCACCAGGTTCCTCAAGTACCTGAACCCCAGCTTCAAGCTCCCCTCCAGGCGGACCTACATGAGGAACCTCAAGAAGAAGGCCGAGGCAGGGAAGACAGAGCTCACCTCCATCCTGGACGAGGTCAACTATGTGGCCACCACCGCTGACTGCTGGACAGCCCACAACCGCTCCTTCCTGGGCATGACTGCCCACTGGATAGAGCCCTCCAACCTCAAGAGGAATAAGGCCGTCCTAACCTGCAGGGAGGTGCCTGTGGCGGCCCTGTACCGCGCCGCCTGGGTTGAGGTCTTTCTGAAGTACAACACGGCCATCCCCAGCTCTGCAGCTGTGGAGAGGGTGTTCTCCCAGGGGTCTGACATCATGAAGCCCAAGAGGTCCAGCCTGACCTCTGAGAACTTTGAGAGGTTTGTGTTCCTGAAGGGCAACATGGACCTGCTCACGATGGAGTTGGAGGAGGACTCTGAGGAGCTTTGAAGTTTTTTTTTTGTAATATTGTAATTTCTTTTTTTTTTATTATTATTTATTTAACATTGTAATTTTGTATCTATTCTTTATTGATATATCTATGGATCGTGTGTCTGTTAATAAAGTCTTTTGATTTGATTTGATTTACTATAAATTAAATTTTATACAGGGTCTCCCAAAAAAAAACGCACCTATTTTTTTTTTGGAAAACCCTGTATATATAAATAGTTTGCGTTTGCGTTTGCGCAAGCGCAAGTTTCGAGAAGTTTGCGCATTTGCGCTTGCGCAAGGTATGGGTTTGGGTTTGCGCATTTGCGCTTGCGCAAGTGAATTTTCGTTTGCGCTGCCCAGCACTGCATGATATTTCACAGCCAAGATTGATGGCTGCAAAGCACTCAACTACTGGGAAAGACTATGTAAACTAAATCTGTACTCCCTGGAAAGAGAGAGAGGTACAACATACTTTACGTATGGAAAATGATCGAAAAACTGGTACCAAACCTAAAACTAAACCCAATTACCATTCAAGCAACACTGGAAAATAGGAAAGGCAGAATGTGTAATGTTCTCAAATTAAAGGCCCGAGAAGGGACCTCCTCAACCCTGAAGGAAAATAGCTTGGTTGTCAGGGGACCAAGAATTTTTAACCAGCTTCCAAAGGACCTCAAGAACGTTACAGGGGTCAAAGTTGAAGTCTTCAAGAGAAGACTAGATGCCTGGATCAGGACGGTACTAGATGAGCCGGGTGTACCTGGCTATGTACGGTGGAGAGCGCAAGAAAGCTACTCGCTCCTTCAACAAGCCAGACCTAGAGGCGGCGCCACAAGCTTGACCTTCGTGTGAAGAGAGACCAACGCACGGAAGAGCAACAAGGTTAACAAGATTATACATATATGCGCCTCGGTGGTGTAATGGTTAGTGTCGCTGACTACGAACCTTTCGGACCCGGGATCGAGACCCGGTGACGGCAGGCGGCGCGCAGCAAACGGATTCCACGTTAAACTGTAGGTCTAAGGTGAAGTGATAAGCTTGACCTTCGTCAGAATGAACAATTCGGGTGGAAGCTAAACCAAAGTGTGTGTGTATATATATATATATATACACACACAGGTTGTTCCATAAGTCCGGTCTCATAGGAAATTTATTTTAAATTAAATTTACAAAAGTAATGTATTAGAACTAAAACAAATGTTTGTTGCAGGTAGAATAACACGCAATGGCTAATATGGAAATGAGTTACACTCGTGAGGAAAAGGCCTCCGCCTTTTCTTCACTAGTGTAACTTGTTATTCTAAATTTTTATTCTAAATTGTGTATTACTCTAAATTTGGATTGGTGCCGCCAATATAATTAGCTTGACAGAAAGTATAGTTGAAGGAATAAACAAAGGATGAAATTCCAACATATTCAGTTTCGCAAATGTTCGCCAACCACAATGTATCGAAGGTAATAAGATGAGCTTAGTACAGTCTAATGCAATTAATTAAACACTCGGGCAACCCAGTTGTTCAAGCTATTCATCAGTGCGGCTTTATGTCTTGTAGACAATGGACTGCTTGGTAAGAAAATGTCTTTTATAGCTCCACTCAGCACCGAGACTGGTATTTTCATTACCTACTTCTATTTTTTTGTCCTATTTTTGTTTAAAGTTCTTATTATTACGTTTAGTATTAATTATTATTTCATTACTTGTATTTTTATAGTTGGTGTTGTTGTTGTTGTTGTTGTTTAGCCGATCAGCACACCCTGATCGAGCAAGTCGGCAGCACGCAGGTAACCGATCGCCCTCTCCGGAGTGGACCAGAGGTTCAGCGCACTAGCGATGTTGTGTTGTGTTCGTTGTTGTGCTAGAGCGGTACAGTCTGTCATAATGTGTTCAATTGTTTGTGGTGTGTTCTGGCACAGGTGGCAGGTGTCGTCTGTGGAGCTGTCTAGTCTCTGTTTATATGACCGTAAGTTGGGGTGATGTCCACATCGGAATCGTGCTAAGTTAACTCGATCCGATCTGCTCAGGCTAATCTCTGACCTGTTAATGGGTGGCGGCTTCGCACCTAGGACCGCATTCGGACCGAGTCATGTCAGTGCTTTGTGGGTTAGGTGTGTGTGTATGTGTTTTCTGTACTGTGTGATGTCTGTGGGGCGTGGTATGGAATGGAGTATTTGGTTATAATGTCTCTCTGGTGTTACCTTAATGGTGCGAGGTGTCGGTGCATGATTGTACATGTAGTGGCAAGGGTGTTGTGGGTTAGTTGTCGCTGCTGCCATGAATTGCGTTCCCCTCATGTCTAAATGTTCCCTAACTTTCAGTATTTTTGTTTCTGTGTGCAGGTGTTCTATTGGTGTTGTTTGAGTGCATCCTGTAATGATACGAAGTGCGTTGTTTTGTATTGTCTGTAAGGTGTTTATGTGTGTGTGTTTGAGATAATGGGTGCCCAGCATGGGCTAGCATAGTCTATAACTGAGCGAATATATTGTTTGTATATGAGTGATGTTGTTTCCTGCTGGTGTCCAAAGTTTGTGCCTGTAAGTACCCGAAGCGTGTTAAGTCTTGACGTACATTTGTTTTTAATGTCCTGAATGTGGTCTGCAAAAGATAATGATGTGTTGTATGTGACCCCAAGTATTTTGGTCCTGTGAATGTGTGGAATGTTGGTGTTGTTTAGTGTAAGCTGTGGAGTTATCTGGTGTTCTTTTGTATTGCTTTTAAGCAAGGTGATGGTTGATTTTGTGGGCGCTACTTTGAGTCTATTGTGTGTGAGCCAGTCTTGTATATTGTTTATGTATGTTGTAGGTTATTTGTAGCGGTGTCGATGTTGTTGTGGGTGGATGTTAGAGTGATGTCATCTGCACATGATGATAAGGTAAGCTTGTTATCTATGGGTGTTGGAATGTCATGCATGTATAAGTTGAATAGTGTTGGTGAGAGAACAGAGCCTTGAGGGTCCCCGTTCGGAAAAAGCTTTCTTTTTGGATGACTTGCCATTAAATGTGACATGTGAGTATCTTCCTGAAAGATAGTTGCTCAGCCATCTTTTAGTGTTATTGTGCATGTTTGTTTTGAGTATTCTGTTTATGCGAGGGAAGCGTGGGATAGCATCAAATGCTTTACTAATGTCTAGTGTTGCTAATAGTGTACGTTGAACTGGTCGTCTGGAGTTGATGCCATCCATGATGTGCTGCGTGAGGTTAGTGAGTAATGTCGTGGTTGAGTGGTGAGGTCTGAATCCATGTTGAGTAGGCGATAGTGGTATGTGTGGGTTGGTGATTTGTAAGATTAGTCTTTCTGTTACTTTGGAAGGTGTGCATAGTAAAGTAATGGGTCTATAGGAAACTGGTTCTGTTGGATTTTTGTTTAGTTTGAGTAGTGTAATAATTTTACATTGTTTCCATATGTCAAGAATAATACAGTGTTTGTTTGAATATGTGCTGATATTTGTGAGAGCTAGTATTCCCAGTGGGCCCAAGTGTTTAAGGTGTATGTTAGATATGTTGTCTGGTCCAGTAGCCTTCGAATTCTTAATGTTTTTGATGATCTTGGTGGTCTGGTTTGTATTGAAGGTGTAATGGTCGTGTCGAGTCTGTAGGTTTTCTTGTGTCTGGCTGTTTGTCTGTCTGCGTGTTTCTGGTTGTTGTCTCTGTTTAAGTAACTTATCTTTGCGTAGTGATTAACTAGAATGTTAACTTGTTGTGTATATGTTGGGATATTATTTTGGCTGTGACAGTGAGGTGTGAGGCTGTTAGGACCTCACATTTTGGCTGTGAGGTGTGAATGCCGCTGTTAGAGTGAGTAATGCTGTTTATAGTCTTGTATAGCCTGGATGTATCTGTGGAGTGGTTTAGTGTTGTTATGAATTCCCTAAATGTTTCTGTTTGTTTTTCTTTGAGTTTGTTGTTTATTTCTGTGTTGAGCTGTTGTATCTGCTGTTTTTATGGTTTCTGTGTGTGGTGTTTGTGTGTGGTGTTTGAGGTTGTTTCGTTGCCTTATGAGGTGGGCTATTTCTCTAGAGTAATTTGGGTTGTATTTCCTAATGTTGCCCTCGGGTATGTATTTGTTTGCATTATTGATGATCTGATTAAATGTCTTGAGTGTTGTATTGTTGTTTATGATGGGTGTGCTGTTTAATGTGGTGAATTGTTCCTCAGTCTGTATTTTGAACTGTTCCCAATCAGCTTTCTTGTAATTTTTGTAAGTGTGCCTAAGGCTGTTGGGGCAGAGTGTAGAACGTGTTGTAATGATGATGCGCAGGTGGTCTGATGACAGTTGTTTTTCTGTTTTCCAGTGTGTATGTGTTGCTAGTGAGGGGAAACAGAACGTTATGTCTGGGGAGGAGTTTGAGTATCCTGCTTGATGTGGTATGTGTGCATGTTCTTCTGTATTGTTAAGAATGAAGAGGTTGTTTAGTTGTGTGGCTATGTTGGCGCCTCTGGTGTTGCTTTGGTTGTGCAGGTACCAACTAGTGTCTTTAGCGTTGAAGTCTCCTCCTAAGATGACATTAGTGAGAGAGGCCATATATGTAACTGTGGATTGTAATTGGATGGCACCTGAGGTGAACTATCTGGTGGGATGTAAATGTTGATTACTGTGGTGTTGTGTTTTGCGCGTGTTTTAATGTTAACTGCCTGTATTTCTATCGTGTTATCTGCTCGGATTGTGTTTGTAATGTTTTGGGTGGCATCAGTGTAGCTAATGCTTTTACGTATGTAAGTGATGAGTCCCCCCGTTACCCCCAGTACGATCTTGACGGATCGCCGTGAAGTCAGGGATGGTGGGTGTTTTGTGTGTGCGTTTTAGTTTTGTTTCTTGTATAAGTGCTATGTGAATGTTTTGTTTGTGTACGAATTCCCTAAGCTGCATGATTTTGTTTATGAGGCCATCTACGTTGTACTGTAATATGTTAATATTATGCTTCTGTATGTGTCTCATGGTGCTATTGTGTCTATGTCTTTGTGTATGGTGATATGTGTAAGTTGTAGTGGGGCCTGGATTAGTCTTAATGTCGCTGGAGAGTAATAGTCCGGGGAGCACGCAATTGCTCCCCGTAAATGAAAAAAATAGCACGCTGAGAATAGGTCCGGCCCCGGGAGCCGATCGGCACTCTGACCGTGCCACGCAACAGGCCGTCGACTGCCAGTCTGGCCAACCGTAGACAGCCCGCTGCACGGAGATTTGAGGAAGTTTGGCCACCAGCGCGTTGGTTTTGGTTTGACGTCGCCTCTTCTTCGCGTTGACGTGTCCTGCGCTGGAGGATACAGCCACTGTTAAAAGCTTCCTCGTCAGCTGCTAACACTTTTTTCACGTTGTTTTAGCTAACTGTTCAGAAGTTTTTATAAACAAATCTCAGTTTTCTGCTCAAAACGGCTCTTTCTAATTTTAAAATTGATTATTCAAGGAATAATTTTTATAGTTGGTTTCATTTTTGCTTTTAGTTTTATTATTACTACCCTAGTTATATTATCATTTTTCATATATACAGTATATGCAAAGATATACTGTAAATATGAAGCTTTTAAACAAAGACTAAAATACAAAATGAATATTGTATGCGATACAGAATTCGATAAAAATAAGCCCTTTGACAAAAGGCAAACATGGGACATGCCAAATGTATTAAACAAATGCAAATACATAAAAACTAGTGAATTTATTAATAATTTGGATATACAGGTCGTCCGATAAGTGAGTGGCGATTCTATGTCAGTTAGCATAGTGTACTAATAATATCTTTGATATCTAATAAATGTCTATGCTTTTTTCAATTAAGCTAGCTTCACATGAAATCCAAATTTTTAATTTTGCAGTAATTCATGTTTATTCCTGTTTGTTCTGGTTTTTCATTGTTTTATTTTTATTATTTCTAATTATTGCCGTTGCAATGGCTGAGGTAGACGCACGTGTTGATAAAATTTGTGATCAAAGTCCCTACACATGTGAAGCACGGATATTAGCAGCAACATGGTGGCATGAATCTGGAAAAACCAAGCATTGCATGAAGGTAGTACGCGAAAGGTTTGAACAAAGATTTAATGATGTGCCGCCAAAGGGCGAAATTATTATAAAATGGGAACACAAATTATTCACAACTGGGATGATAATTGATAAAAAACGCCGTGGTCGCCCCA
This sequence comes from Bathynomus jamesi, assembly GCA_023014485.1. NCBI lineage: Eukaryota > Metazoa > Arthropoda > Malacostraca > Isopoda > Cirolanidae > Bathynomus > Bathynomus jamesi. Next base: position 551,028 of record JAJOZX010002341.1, read on the forward strand.
AAGCAAGAGCAAGATTGAAAGATGATGTTCAAGTGTCAATTCGACAATCGCCAACCAAAAGTATTCGTAGGCGTGCATCTGCATTAAATGTTCCGAAATCAACACTGCATGATTTGATGAAAAAAGACTTGCATTTTAAAGCTTTTCGCCCAACCTCCGTTCAGTTTTTATCGCCACAAGATAAAATTGTCAGAGTTAATGCTTGTCAACAAATTCTTGAAGCTTTTCCAAGTAAAGCCGAGAGAGATCGTACGTTCTTCAGAGATGAATGTGCCCTTTATGGCGATGGTAAAAGCAAATTTTCGTTTTTTTGGTCGAAAGAAAATCCTCATTATTATGATCAAGTAAAACAGTATCCCCCTCGAATCATGATATGGTGTGCAATATCAGCGCATTGTTTAATTGGTCCATTTGTGTGCATTGGTCGAATTACTTCAGGAAGTTATATCAACATGTTGGAGAACAGATTTCTACCCGCTTTAAGAAATACAAATATTCGCAACCCTATTTTTCAGCAAGATGGTGCTCCAGGACACCGCTTTCGCTGCGCGTGAGTTCCTAGACAGAAATTTTCCTGGCAGATGGATCGGAAAGTATGGTCCTGTACCTTGGCCTCCGCGGAGTCCGGACTTGACTACCCCGGATAATACCCTCTGGGGAATCCTCAAGATGCAGATTAATGGCCGTGAAAATCAAAGTGAATCTGATCTGACAAAAATCGCAGAAGTTGTGTTAAGTGACATCAATGAGGATAAAGAACTTTTACAAAAAATGTCAGACAGGACATGGAGACGCATACAGCTTGCTGTTCGTGTAAATGGCGATCAGGTTGATCCCTATGACAATTAATTATCGAATTAATTGTAAGTTTACTAATAATAAAATTTTTATTATCCTTTATCTTTTATTCATAAATTGTTCCCGACTTGGCATAGTTAATTAAATTTTATATGCAAACAACTCGCTATAACATTTGATCACTTAGATTACTAATTTACCTTTCATTGGCAATTGCTATAACAATATATTGTTTGGTTTTTTTTTAAATTATAAATATATATGATGCTATAAAGAGTATATAGTTTTTTTGGGACACCCTATATATATATATATATATATATATATATATATATATATATACTGTATATATATATATATATATATATATATCGTAAAGAACGACGCTTTGTATAGGAGAAATTCCCGCGCAAGATGAGAGCGAAAGAACGAAACAAATGAAAAAATGAGGTAACCACCCGGGAATCGAACCCGGGATCTTCCGATTGCCGGTCAGATATATAACCATTACACCACGGGCCCCACTCAATCAAATGTCGTAATTCCTCTACATGCGCGCAGAAACCAATGCAGTTATAATGTGTGTGTATATATATATATATATATATGTATATATATAATGTATTTTTTACAGATTTTAAACTGGGTGGGCTCGATCTCCATAAGTTCGGAGCTTCACCTACGCGATTCTGTAACTAATCACTGGGGTTTCAACAGCGAGAATGGCCTAGTCATGGGCTTTCTTTAACTCTTGACTTTCTCCTCTAGCAGGCAGGAAGGTATGGCCCTCGTGGATGAGTTGTTTCCTTGTGTTTTTTATCTTGGGTCCTGCTGGTGTTATGTGTGTCGTCCTGGTCTCTGTTGTGTTTCGTCGTCGAAGCTGTTGCGGGATTTTACTACTATTATCGCCTGTACTTCTACTATTAGTTATTATTTTAATATATTTACACAAACACACAACACACATATATATATATATATATATATGCCGTGCATTTGTCCTTCAATACAACTAACATTTATTCTCTATAATTCAATCAGCATATGTAATTACCCATTTCAATTCGAGCATTGTAACGTTAATTAATGACTGTAATTTTTATCACTGACTTTGTTTGTTTAACTAAAGGAAAATTCAACGAAGCTTATTAATCTCCTTTATTAACAACATTTATTTTTACCGAAAGGTCAGTGGTGACCTCAAGCCTTAAGCGATCATTAATTACTTTAATTTATCCTAATTACATTTATTATAGGGCCTACTATCATATTAAAACTTGTAACCCGACAGGAAGTGCATTTATTTATGGAGCCTTAACATAACTGTTCAAAATATTCCTCATTCACTTCAAAGCATGTTAGTGTAATTAATTAAATTAATTAAGTAATATAACTCTCATTGGGTAGAGGATTTTCGGACACCCTTAATAAATAGATAGATAGATAGATAGATAGATATAGACAGTAGATAGAGATATATGGAAACAAATAATGTACCTAAGTCTTCCGTTTTAAATAATATTACTGAACAAAATAGGTAAACCAGATGGTAAACCTGTTTTCATTTCTAAGTTTACCAACTCTGGCATAAAATTCGATGAACCGTTTTAAATAATATCACTGAACAAAATAGGTAAACCAGATGGTAAACCTGTTTTCATTTCTAAGTTTACCAACTCTGGCATAAAATTCGACGAAAACTATTGACCCCCCACCCCACCCACCCCAAAAAGAAAATGAACGCATGAGACTCCTCTGATCGAATTCACCACTTAAAAACCATTGATTTATGGTAATCTTAAGACAACTTTGCGCACTATGCCTGTCCGGGATTCTTATCAAATTGTGCACTAAAAGATTTATTGCCGAAAGCAAGACAAATGAACGCAGAAACAATGGTTTTATCAGACCAGAAAATAATTATTTTCGTGCGCGCGCGCGCGCGCGCTTAACACACACACACACAAACCATGTCAACGGTATGAAACCGTGAGAGTATTGCATTTTGAATTGTGGACGGCCACATTTAATATAATGTAAATAACTTAACAAGTAAGGTTACCTTACTTAATTGTATCCCTTTTCCATAATATTTAATGATTTAAAAAAAGTCTGAATGTATGGCAAGATCGTTAATGTTGCTAAACGCATGTTCGTGTTTCGATTTGGTCAGTGTGTATTCAAAAGATTGTTATGAAGACGTAAGGGTGGGAAGAACACAGTGATTGGGACCTTGATTTTCTTTTATTTGTTAAAAAGAACTAACCTAACCTAACCTAAACTAATCTAACCTAAACTAATCTAACCTAAACTAATCTAACCTAACCTAATTCTCAACAGTCTCGTGAATATTTCAGTATTAATTACTAATTTCAAAATTCATTAAGTTAAAAAAATTTCCCACAAATTTTACCTAAAGTATGAACATATTAAATATTTGCAGTTTATATTTTGAAAACTGCGCAGGCAACCACAGTCCAACAGTCCAATATCGCGTTCTGGTGTTTACAAGGCCCCAAAGGCTTTTGAGAGAACGCGATGTTCTCTCCAAGGCGGTTTCTTCGTTAGGAATGATTCCTGCAGAAGCGAGCACTCTTGCTGCAGATCGGCGAGGACAAGGGCAACTTTCATTTCTCGCGTGCCAGCGTGAATGCTGTTGGACTGTGATTGCTTGCGCAGTTTTCAATCTTTCTCTAAGTCATAGCGATTCTTTGAGGTTTTCTTATTATTTTTTCCGTGACATTAAATATATTCTTATTTGTTTAATAAATATTTAAGAAAATTATAACCGGCCAAAAGTTCCAAAATCCCATCTTTTCCAAATTTCAATGGGACCAAGATGTCTCAAAATAAATAAAATAAATAAATAAATAAATTATTTGTGTGTGTGTGTGTGTGTGTGTGTGTTCTAACTGATTTTGGAAGTTGTATTTTCGAGACGTCGAGAAATTTCCTCGAATGCAAAATTTTTGGACGAAAGTGTTTGAATCTGAACTGACAAAGACAATGGAACACAAAATGATCTAATTTAACCCTTATTCGGACAATCTATTTTGGACACAGCTGGGCAACGCAATTTGAGTCCAACTGGTTCACGTTACCCGATATTGGGTTAACCAAACCAAATTTAATTTAATGTCACCTAATTTAACCGAACCTGGATTTACAAAGAAAACTTTTCTAGGAGCCTCGTAGAAGATGAAATTCGAATGAAATCTTTTTCCACATCATTTTCAGGGAAATCCTATTGCTGTGTCGTATGAGTGTAAAATGAAATATGGCAAAAAATTTTCATTACAGAAAATTTCTTCGATGCGTCTCGAGAATTTGTATTGTAGATGAAAAAGCTTGTTGTTCTTCAAAAGGTCCAAGCATATATATATATATATCTATATATATATGACCCTAATGTATGAAGAATGTCACCCCTTCAATATGTCACTAGATATAGAAGTGAGGCTAATTTAATTTTACTGAATCATATGATCAATGCAATATGAGAAGCGAAATAAAATGAGAGAGAGAGAGAGAGAGAGAGAGAGTTACAAGGAGTTACAAGGAAAAGAAGTACCTCAAAAGGCCTTGCGGCCCATACCGAGGAGGTACCAATGGCAACGGGTGCCACGGAAAATTTTCTACACACTCAAATAGTGTGCAAAATTTGGTCTAACCTTTTCTTGAACTGATCCACAGAGGAACTGTTCACAACTTCCGAAGGTAACCTGTTCCACGTGTCACAGATCTTATAGGTAAAGTAATTCCCACACACACTAGTCCTAAACCGTTTCAAATCCAACTTCCAACCATTGTTGCGAGTTGGGTTATCATTTAAACTAAACATACTTCTAAAATCGACATCGTTGAACCCGCGTAAGAGCTTGAAAACCTCGATCAGTTGACCGAGAGAGAGAGAGAGAGAGAGAGAGAGAGAGAGAGAGAGAGAGAGAGATGAATAACCACTTTCAATACCTGTATATAGAGGTCGATAAAACTATAAATATTTGGTATGGAATGCGGACATCTCATTGTACAGTTTCGGAAAAAGTCCGCCTAGGTTTTATTTTATAAATTTTATTAGTCATCAAAAATAATAAAATATCCAAAGAAAAACAGAATGTTACGAAGTTAAACGACGTCGGGCTAGGTAATGGTTGAATGGCTGACCCTCCTCCTCATCTAAATGATGTAGCGACTTGTGGTTCGGATCCCACGCAAAGATGTAGATCCCCTTCGTCACATGACCTTTGCTGTTACGAAGAAGGTTAAACAACCCCGAAAACAATAATACCGGTAACTCGTAATTTTTTAAGCTCTTATGAATCTGTTTCGAGGCGAGGATTTTCCCAAAACTGAATAGTAACCAACCCAATTGTGTCTAACCACTTCTGAACTTCGCAATATTACTGTAGTCGAATGTTGCTTACATAATAAGTGTATATTTCAAAGAACTAAATTCCAAAATTTCTTACCCGTCCTTCGGTCCAATGCGTGTTTCACTTATACGCAATGTATTATCTAATAAGCTACAGCGAGTTTATATTTTAGTACCATTTTATAGTTTATAACCGAGTTTATGTTTTCAATATCACAAATATTTTAGTTAGAATTTTTATTTTTCCTTATGGAAATGTTTTTAGAGCGAACATGACAAAAATAGGGTTGTAAAATTTAAAAATTTTCCAAATGTATTAGTTTTTTTTTTTTATTCTTTTCGATTTTGAATTTTTATTATAATTTATGCGTGTATGAGTGTATGCAGACTCGGATCTAGGGGTGGGCTATGTGGGCTGCAGCCACGGGCCCCGCATTTGAGGGGGGCCTCCAAATTTGAAGAAGTTTTCCCCAATGTCTTAAATGCATACAGAATGTACTTGTCATTGATGGTGACCAATTGTACCGGCGGACGGAGTTTTTCTAAGTTAAAGCGACTGAAATGTTGCACACGTTCAACAATGAAGCAAAAGCGATTACAGTCACTGGCAATTCTCTGTGTTGAACATGCTCTGGCCAAAGAAGTCGATTTTCGAAACATTATTAATGAATTTGCACAAAAAAAGGCTCGTCGGTTCAATCGGTTGCCAGCTCATAATCAGTAGGTAGGTGTGTGTAAAATTATTAATTCAGGAAAATATAATATGTAAAATAAAGTAAAATATTTGTAAAGTAATATGTTTGTTCTGAAAACTAAATAAATAAAGTAAAGTAATATGTTTGTTCTGAAAACTAAATAAATAAAGTAAAGTAATATGTTTGTTCTGAAAACCTTTAATTTTCCTCTAAACAAAGCTTATAATCCTTATATAATAAAAATTGTAGCCAAGGGGGCCCCCAAAAAAAAAATTAGCCACGGGCCCCCATTCTTCTAGATCCGGGCCTGAGTGTATGTATAGTCGCTTTCAAGAGTTTCTTTACACTTCCCTTTTAGAGAGATAATAAAAAATATAATACACTGTAGAATGTCTGATATGATCTTATATTCACGCTTAATATAGTTACTTCACATCATCTAGTGGAAGCCATCCCATCCAATTTAAAAAAAATGTCCGTTTGCATAAATTCTGAGGCAAGGATATACATGAAGATCCTACTGGTCTCTCTCTCTCTCTCTCTCCTCTCTCCTCTCTCTCTCTCTCTCTCTCTCTCTCTATATATATATATATATATATATATATAATATATAGAATGAATTTCACAATTAAACACGTGAAATGAATGAATGATACAAACCCACAAAGAAAAAGAAAAGTTATTCCAAGGTTTTTCGTGTATTCAGAAGTACACCTCGTCAGGTCATTCCCTGACGAGGTGTACTTCTGAATACACGAAAGGCCTTGGAATCATTTTCCTTTTTCCTTGTGGGTTTGTATTAAATAAATAAATATATATATATATATACAGTATATATATATGTAAAGAACGACGCTTGTATAGGAGAATATTCCGCGCAAGATGAGGAGGGAGAACGAAACAAATGAAAAAATGAGGTAACCACCCGGGAATCGAACCTGGGATCTTCCGATTGCCGGTCAGATATGATAACCATTACACCATGGGTCTCACTCGATCAAATGCCGTAATTCTCCTACATACGCGCAGAAACCAATGCCCCAAGGGGGCACCTCCCGCATGCCGTACATTATATACATTTTTGCAGTTAAAATGTATATAATGTACGGCATGCGGGAGGTGCCTCCTTGGGGCATTGGTTTCTGCGCGTATGTAGGAGAATTATGGCATTTGATCGAGTGAGGCCCATGGTGTAATGGTTATCATATCTGACCGGCAATCGGAAGATCCCGGGTTCGATTCCCGGGTGGTTACCTCATTTTTTCATTTGTTTCGTTCTCCCTCCTCATCTTGCGCGGATTATTCTCCTATACAAGCGTCGTTCTTTACGTTAATTATACTGCGTGTTTGCAGTTAAAATATATATATATATATATTATATATATATATATATATATATATATATATATATATATATATATATATACTGTATATAAAACCTTGGTTAACCTTGGTTTTGTTTCCGCCTGACTTGTTCATTCTGATGAACGTCAAGTTTCTTGCTCCACCTTAGCCATACAGCTTAACTTGGAATCCGAACCACGACCCACCACGGTTGGTCAGAAATTACAAAGTCTTTGCCCGGACTCAACCTCACGACCTCCTGATTAGCAGCCCAGCGTCTTAACCACTAGACTACCCAGGGCAACCATTTATCTACCAACCAATTTTTATTGTGTGGAAGGATGAACAGCTGGGTTAGCTGTGCGCCGCCTGCCGTCACCGGGTCTCGATCCCGGGGCCGACGGATTCGTAGTCAGCGATGCTAACCAGTACACCACCGAGTCGTGTGTATATATATATATATATATATATATATATATATATATATATGATGAATAAAACCACGAAGGAAAGGAAACACAAAAAGGTGCTCAAGCGCTTTCGTCTAATGACATCCTCAGGAACACTGCAGTGTTCCTGAGGATGTCATTAGACGAAAGCGCTTGAGCACCTTTTTGTGTTTCCTTTCCTTCGTGGTTTTATTCATCATAAATATTTTCACGTGTTACTTTCGTGAAATAATTTTCATATAATATATATGTGTGTGTGTGTGTGTGTGTGTGTGTGTGTGAAGACAAGCTTCGGCATTCTTGCATTAAAAAGTTAACTCTGCCTACTTCGCATAATTTCATGTACTCATTTCCCTGTCGTTGGAGACTTCGTGGTTATCCTTTATATATATATATATATATATATATATATATATATATATATGGTATTTTAATTCATACTTGTCCATATATAATTAGAATTAACTGAAAAAATGTACGTTATTCTCGTTTAAGTCGTTTTTATTTCCTTGAATCTTGCCAACTTGTGACTTGAAAGAAATGTATGACATTCATCCGATGAAATGTATTGAAGGTGACCTTAATAACGGTCTAAAGCTCGTATTTACTCTTTACGTCTTTGTGACGTTTATTTCTTGTTAAGGAAAAAGGATACCCAATCACCAATTTTTTTAAAAATATTTTGTACCTGAAAAAAAATATGTAATTTAGGTTAACTTTTATGCTGATCTCGGAAAAACTAGTGAAAAAATTACATCACGTCATATTTCTTAGTTATGACGTCATCATTTATAGACGTAGTATAGTGTATTATGGAAGTATGTTCTTACTAAGTATTAAGTTTCCATATATATAGATAAGTATAAATTTTCCTCAGTATTAAATTTATTTTCAGCGACAAATTTTATGCTTGAACTGTAGGTATTATGAGCCTTGTAACCCTTTTCCATATGCATTATACAGTGCACACGTACAAATGTCTAACGTTTCTTTGCAAAAACTAGTGTTGATTGAATTTTTATTGTGTTCAAAGTCATTCTCTCTTTGTAGGAACCAGCGGTAATGGCCCATCATTCTTGGGTCCCATCTACCTTGCTAACGCTGCTCCATGTCCTGATGGAATTGCTCGCCATATTTATTCATCATTGACAGCACCCAAGTTTTCAAGGAAGAAGTCTAAATGAGAGTGCAGAAAGTGAATCTTGAAAGCCATTCTGCAGCCCATAAGTTTGTAGTTATCCAATAAGTTCGATACTACGTATTTTCTCGTACGTATCTCCTTTCTTGTTTCCTAAGAATCCCTTCACAACTTCCTTGAAGGACTGCCAAGCAGCTAACTCAGCATCTATCAACTTGGTATCGAATCTGGATTCAGCTATGACTTCTCTGATCTGTCGCGCAACAAAGATACCCTTTTTCAGTTTAGTATCACTGATGTTTTGAAATTTCTCCTTCAAGTAATTGAAACCGTCTCCTTCTCTGTTCAAAGCTTTGGCGAAATTCTTCATTAAACCAAGTTTGATACGTAACGGTAGGAGAAAAACCTTTCTGGAATCCACTAATGGAGGCTGCTTCAACTTTTATCCTGATCTGGAAATTTACATCGAAAGTAAAAATAGTGAGTAGTTTTTACTTTAGCAAAAATAGTCTTTTGTTGCGCTTTTGTGGTGAATTTGCGCGCACATAACAAAAAACTGTTCACATCAATCACACATCCACGGATCCTGTTCCCATCCACATCAAACATGAAAAGAAAAAGAAAAACCAATTGGAAGGAGTGACCACTGGACACCGCAATTACGTATAGGCATAGGAATAGAGACGCACTATTACACTATGTGTATACATATACAAATGTTACTACACCGGATATCACACAAATATATTTCATTCCCTGAAAATTATTCCCTAAAAAAAATAACACCGCTTAAAAACTTTGTTTTATTCATTAAATAATTTAAGTAGTTTTAGATAGAAACACATCACAATTGGATGGAGTCAAAAAGTTTTTTATGTCGAATGTTGAACAACATTTCATAGTCAACATTGCTGCGAAGTCATTAATAAAAAGAGAAAGCGAATTGAATTTATTATACGATTTCTGCTACTGGAGTTTATTTTCATAAAACTTAAATTTTGTTTAAAACAGACCGAGATTACACAATATACTGAATTGAATTGAATAACCTTTATTACTAATAAAACCAATACGTACAATCGTTTCAATTTACAATGACATGAATAATTTTGAAGCTCAACTATTTACTTTATTTAATATTTGACAAATCTTTTTAGTGCAAAACAAAAATTATTTACAAAAGTTTAAAGATTACATATTTATATACGTACACATATATAAAAGGTTGTAACATATATTCTGCTCGATTTTTTAGTTCGTTCAGAACAAAGATTAAAGGACTTATGAGAACAAATTTGCTCGAATTTTTAGTTTATTCACAACGAAAATTAAATGACATAATGACAAATTAATCATCAGTATAATTCCCTTCTTTTTCTATAACCTCCTCCCACCTGTGGAAAAGTTTTTTTATGCCACGTTCAAAGAAATCCCTTGGTTTCGAGTTAAAAAAGCGATCACTTCGTTTTCGATAGCGTCCCTGGATTGCAACTTTTGTCCATCAAGGTGGTTTTGCAGACTTCTGAATAAATGGTAACCTGAAGGTGCGATGTCCGAAGAATAAGGTGGATGAGGCATTTTTTCCCAACCAAATGCTTCCAATTGGGCAGTGGTGATTCGAGCAGTGTGAGGGCGCGCGTTATCCTGGTGAAATAGAACACCTCTGCGATTAATTAATGCAGGACGTTTTTCTTGTAATGCCATCTTCAATCGTTGGAGTTGTTGGCAGTAGACTTCAGCCGTGATTTTTTGGTTATCTGGCAGAAGCTCAAAATGAATAATTCCTTGCATATCCCACCAAACGCATAGCAAAATTTTCTTTGGATGGGGTCCATTCCTTGTCTGAGGTTCAGGCTTTGTTTCACGGCTAAGCCACTGATGTCGACGCTTAATATTGTTATGGAGGACCCATTTTTCATCCCCAGTGACGATCCGATTCAAAAACGGTGCCTGCAGTTGCCGAGAATGCAGTGATGTGCAAATATCGATTCGATGTTGAAGATTCGCTCGTGACAAATCATGCGGAACCCATTTTACAACCTTCACTACTTTTCCTAACAGCTTCAAATGACGATGAATAGTCATATGGCTAACGCCGAGTTGCAGGCCAAGTTCTCTTACAGTTACCGTTGGTTTTCCTCCACTGTTGCTTTCAGCAACTCTTCATCTAACTCATTTAGTCGTCCTGTTCGTTGATAATCTTTCAGACTGAAGTCTCCATTTCTGAACTTCTCAAACCATCTCCTACACATCCATTCGCTCACATCATTTCCATAAACTCCTTGAATGTTTTATGCGGATTCACTAGCGTTAGATCCTTTATGGAACTCATACAGCATCACATGTCGAATATGCTCTTTCGTGGGCTCCATGTTTTTTCAATTACTGTAATATCGTAGGGGTGGCATTGTAACTGTATGAAAAACACCAGAGAAAATATTCATTAGCCTAATCCTACATTAGCCTAAGTCATTCTTTATCATTCTGTATCGTGATAAAACCTGTGCGAACCTGTCGCCGCGTGTATTTGGCAACATTTCTAAAACTATTTCACATTATCTTGAGGTTATTCTATTATCTATCGTCCGTTTTTTAATCGAGCAGAATTTATGTTACAACCTGATGCATATATATATATATATATATATATATATATATATATATATATATATATATATATATGTGAAAATTATTTAAAGTAACATGTGAAAAATATTTATGATGAATAAAACCACGAAGGAAAGGAAACACAGAATGGTGCTCAAGCGCTTTCGTCTAATGACATCCTCAGGAACACTTCCTGAGGATGTCATTAGACGAAAGCGCTTGAGCACCATTCTGTTTCCTTTCCTTCGTGGTTTTATTCATCACATATATATATATATATATATATATATATATATATATATATATATATATATACAGGGTGTCCCATAAGTCCGGCATCATAGGAGAAATTCATATTTTTATCTTTCTACAGGCCATAATGTCTGTGAGCAAGGAAGAACGAATCCAGATAATTCTACTCACGGGAAATCGGAGTCAAAGAGAGGCCGCTGCTGAATTTAACAGACTGTATCCAGACCGCGAGCCAATAACACAGAGTTGTGTTAGCAGACTTGTTGCAAAGTTTAAGGAAACAGGATCCATAGAAGATAAACCACGCAGTGGACCTTCAAGGAGGTCCACTGACGATGATACAGCGACTGCTATCCTGGTTCATTTTAACAGAAGTCCCAATAAGTCTCTTCGGCAATTGTCCGCCGAGACAGGAGTGTCGAAAAGTAGCATCCATCGCATTCTTCAGGCTCACAAATGGCATCCATATAAACTTCAGATCCTACAGAAATTAAGCGAAGATGATCCCGACCGGCGGATGAAATTTTGTGAATGGGCTACGGCACAATATGCTCGGGATGCCAATTTCCCGTCTACCATTCTGTTCAGTGACGAGGCTGTTTTTTATGGAAATGGTGAGGTAAATCGACAGAACACCCGCTACTGGTCTCAAAACAACCCTCACTGGTATACCTCTTCAAAGGAACAAGGTGCATCTCGGGTGATGGTATGGTGTAGCATTTGGAAGGATCGCATCATAGGCCCCCTCTTTTTCGATGAACATGTCACTGGAGGCACCTACCTACGTATGCTCAAGGAAGAAGCATTTCCCAGTGTCTTGAACGAAGAAGGAAATTTCCCAACATGGTTCCAGCAAGACGGCGCTCCTGCACATTACAGCACCCAAGTAAGGGAATACCTGTACCAACAATTCCCTGGTCATTGGATAGGACGTCGAGGGCCTGTGGAATGGCCAGCTAGAAGCCCGGATCTCAGGCCACTAGCTTTTTATCTCTGGGGCCACTTGAAAGCGCTGGTATACGCAGAGAAAATTAGGAGTGTTGAACATTTGCGGCAGCGCATTATTGGGCATGTAACACATTACTCCTGACATCATTCACCGTGTGCTTGCTGACTGGGTATCACGTCTGAATTTGTGTATTGAAAACAATGGTGGACATATTGAGCACGTTCTACAAATAAAAGCTTTTGTTTTACCTTTTTTTATTATTTTTCCTATGATGCCGGACTTATAGGACACCCTGTATATATATATATATATATATATATATATAATATATATTATTAGGGTGGTCCAAATCCATAGGGGGAAATTTCAAAATTGTCTTAGATAGTCTCACAAGTGTGGTTTTTGTCCATTTAGTGTCCACATGGTCTGTGCAAAATTGCAGCGTGATTGGTGAATATTTAGAGGTCGCCCCACTCTGAATATATATTATATAATGTACTTTTTCTTCCGTAGGTCCGATGGCTCAAACTCGATCAATTCCAAAAGTTTGGCTTCTAGGGATGGCAACTGGAACTTTATCCACGTCAAGGCTCCCTACATGCCTTGCCGCCCTCCTCTTGGGGCAATACCACCACATCAATCAAAAGCAAACCACCTCCGACAGTCTGAACCAGGCATGCCAGAGGGTGATTGAAGTCTGGACCCGAGCGCGGATCCCAACTCAACGGATCGACTCCTGTGTCCGTAAGCTTTCAAAGCTTTTAGACCGCTACAAAACACTCAAGAAGCACAGGACCAGGCAACGTGCCAGCGATAGAATGAATGAAGACATCTTCAAAGCGGACATCCAGGAACTGTTTGACATCGCAACCAGTGATGCCATAAGCACAATCGTCAACGTTGAGGACCGAAATTTCCTGTCCATGCAGCGCAAGGACGTCAATTCTTGCAGCATGGCTGGCATTGATAAGGAAACGACTACACAAGAGGACAGAAAGCGATCCAGAATGGAGAAGGAAGCCAAGAGGAAGGCAAGGCATGAAGCAACACAGAAAGATTTGGAAGAAGCAGGAGTGTCATCAATTGATCTTTCCTCTTCTTCTTCTTCCCTTTTTCGCAAGACGACGACGACTATAGACCATCGGTTCCGATTCCTTCTTCGTCTGAAGCTCCGGCACCAAAGCGTCGCAAGAACAAGGTTACGAACATTTTCCAATCTCCAGAAGTCATTGGAGCAATGGATCGCACCAATCTTTCTGACCGGAATGCTGTTTTCGTAACTGGAGCTGTATTACAGGCCGCGGGGCATGATCTGTCTGGGATGACGTGCTCTCGGAGCTCTATTCATCGCTACAGAGAAAGTGGGCGAGAACAGGCAGCTCGAGAAGACCTAGAATCATTCTCTCTAGAAGACCTTGTCCTTCTCCATTGGGACGGAAAGCTTCTCCCCGGCATTGAAGGGAAGAAGACGAATGTGCATCGGATAGCAATCCTTATAACATTCAATGGACAGGAGAAGCTGCTTGGTGTCCCAAAGATGAAACAAGGAACTGGAGAAGCACAGGCCCAGGCATGCCTTCAAACTATGAAATTATGGAACGTGGAACAGCATGTGAGAGGTCTCGTCTTCGATACCACTGCGTCAAACACGGGTTTACATCGCGGAGCCTGTGTCAGGATTGAAGAAGCATTGGGTCACGAGCTAGTTTGGATCGGTTGTCGACATCATATACTTGAAGTCGTACTTGCTGATGTCTTTGCCTCAATATTTGGCTCAACAGGAAGTCCTGAAACAGGCCTTTTTAAGCGATTTCAAAAGGAATGGCCATCTCTCTCCCACGAAGCATTTGTCTCAGCATCGGACAGCTTGTTCGAGAACCCTCAACTCCAAAAGATGAGAAAAGAGATGCTCACTTACTTACCTAACGCTCTTCAGGCAAGCCAACCTCGTGACGACTACAAGGAGTTCCTTGAACTATCTTTGCTCTTCCTGGGGGGAAAGACTGGTGGTCAACTCTTTATCCGAGCTCCGGGTCCCATGCACCACGCGAGATGGATGGCGAAGGCGATTTATGCGCTCAAAATCTACCTCTTTCACTATCAATTCAAGCTCACAGCACGCGAAGAATGAAACGTGACTCAGCTGGCTTTATTTGTCAGTCTGATTTACGTCAAGTACTGGCATGAAGCGCCAATGGGGACACAAGCTCCTCTCAATGATCTCAAAATGCTGCATCTTCTGGAAAAATATCCACACGGAGGAGCTGCACAAGCGGCGAAGACAGCTCTAAGACGCCACCTGTGGTACTTGTCGGAGCATCTGATTGGACTGGCCTTCTTCGATAATAGGATCGATCCTGATACCAAAAGGAGAATGGTTCAACACTCCAACATCCCCAAAAGAATGGCTGCCCCCGACGAATCGACATGGCGGAAGCTGGTGTTGAAAATGATGTGGCATCCTTCGTCACGAAAAGGACATTGACCCTCTTTGATGCCTTGAAAGTTGGAGGTAAGGAGGAAGCGCGCCAGTTACTTCAAAAAGATCCACGGGAATGGCCAAATGACAAGAACTACAGGGAACTTAGAGATCGCGCCTTAAAGATGAAAGTCGTCAATGATGCTGCCGAGCGAGGTATTGCTCTCGCACAACGCTACAATGACACTTTGACACGAAACGAGGACCAGAAGCAGTACCTCCTACAACTCGTAGCCGCCCACCGAAAACAGATACCAATACCATCCAAGGCGACTCTGATGCAGAAGAAATAATGAAGATACACCCATTATCATGTCCTATTGTCTTACTGTTTTCTTTCATATTCTTTGAGAACCAAAAAAAAATTTAGTTATTCAGTTGTCTATATTTTCCCAAATTTTCAAAAAGGGGGCAAGTGGGGCGACCCCTAAATATTAACCGAATAACGTGAAACTTTGCACAAATACTGTCCACACCAAGAGACATAAAACCAACCTTGTGGAGAGAACTTAGTCGATGCTTTAACTTTTTGGACCACCCTAATATATATATATATATATATATATATATATATATATATATATATATAAATAAAATAAATAAATAAATACACTGACATGATACACATCTTTTACGGCTATACGGGCTATAGGGGAATAAAATTGTTTATCACTAATTGTGTAAAAGGAAGAGGGCTGGGGAAGAAGGGTGAAATGGAAGTAGGTCAAAGAAATAGAGATTTTATGGTTTGTATGATTTGATGTATTTATCTTTCAGTATTTTCCTGGAAATTTTTCGCGTATCTCTTGATCGAGATTGTTCCGGAGGTTGGGTTATGTGGAGGAGAAAGAGCTAGTTGCACAGTCTAGTGCGTAATCCTTAAAGTGGTTCATCCTTAAATGGGTCAAAAACTTTCAAAATGTTCATGTGCTCATTCACCAGTAGGACGAAAGAGGAAGTAGTCTGCGAAGCATGAAGAGAAAGAAGAGCTCGGAAAGATGAAGACAGAGCAGAAGGTCGAGCTGTCATTATTGAGTTCCACCGCTGATGAATCTCGGAGAGGGAATGAACACGTATTGGATTTGAAAGAATGTGCGAGAAAGTGGGTATTTGGGAGAATGAAATCACGTAGAAAACAATACAATTTAAAGGAGGGAAAGAAAGAACTTACGCTTATTTTTAGCATGTGAAGAAAAGTAACAGTAACAATTTAAGGAAAATGAAAAGAGCGAACTTATAAGAGGAGCTCATTGGTACCATATTTTATTTTATGCAGGAAGGAGAGGCCAAGGGGGAATGTCTGTAAAAACCCCCCCCCCCACACACACAAAAGAAGAAGCGAGCCAAATTCAAGGTCCAGGGTTTTCGAGATGCCTAGACACTCTGCGTTTGAAAGATTGGTGGTCATAGACAGAGAGAAAGATGGATTGATGAAGATTGTTCCAGAGTTCACCGGTTGAGTAGATGAAAAATTGAAAATATCGATGGACAGAAAAGGAATGAGAAAGTGTCGAACGTTTGGTCTTGCGGTGCTCTCCTTAAAGGAGGAGGCATGCAGTTAGAGAGTTCAGAAGAGCAGTGTCCGTTAAAATAGCGATAGCAAAGAGAGAGTGAGACAACATTGCGGCGAAGAGAGAGAGAGAGATTGAAGACAGTGAGTAAGAGGCGGGGAACTGATAGACGAAAAGCCTTTGATTCCGCCCGATCAAGTACGGCTGTGTTTTGAGCCACCCTATACATGAGAAGCATACTCCATACAGGGGCGGACAAGACCCCTGAAGAGAGAGAGAGCAACTAGTGGGGATGAAGAAACTGCGGAGGCGGTACAGCAGCACACCTAACCTCTTAGAAGCTGTTTTAGAAAGAGAGTATATATGATCTTTCCAGGAAAGATTACGAGAAAAGGAAACGCCAAGAATGTTAAGAGAAGAGGAAGGATTGAGTTGTGTGTTGTTGAAGGTAAGAGGATAGTCGTGTGGAAGATTGTGACGAGTGGACAGGTGGAGGAACTGAGTTTTTGAGGCATTGAAAGCCACGAGATTTTATTTGCCCAATCAGAGATGCAGGAAAATGAGAGGTCTAGTGTACCATAGCCGTTCTATGCGAATCATGGAGTAACTGTTGAGAGAGACACTTTGGGAAGCGGGTGGAGAAGTGAAGAGGGGAATCATCGGCATAAGAGTGAATAGGAGAGGAAGTGTGACTTAAACGATCATTGATAACTGAAAGAAAAAGAGTGGGTGACAGGACAGAACTCTTGAGGAACACCACTGTTAATAGATTTAGGAGAAGAACAGTAGCCATCTCCAACCGCAGCTATAGATCGGCCAGAAAGGAAATTAGAGATGAAGGCACAAATAGGATAGAAACCGAAGGAGGGCAGTTTGGAAATTAAAGATTTCTGGCAGACACTATCAAAAGCTTTTCATGTGTGTAGCGCAATAACAAAAGTTTCGCCGAAATCCCGAAAGGAGGATGACCAAGAGTCAGAGAGATATGCAAGAAGATGGCTAGTGGAGCGTCTCTTGCGGAACTCATATTGACGATCTGAAAGAAGGTTGTGAGAAGAAAGGTGTTTAAGAATCTTCCTATTAAGGATAGATTCAAAAACTTTGGAAAGGCAAGAAATCAAAGCAATTGGACGATAGTTGGAGGGTTGAGAGCGGTCATCCTTTTCTGGGACAGGCTGAATGAAAGCGAACTTCCAGCATGACGGAAAAGTACCAGATGAGAGACAAAGACGAAAGAGTTTGCCGAGGCAGGGTATCAGCACAGAAGCACAATTCTTGAGAACAGGAGGAACACCATCAGGACCGTACTCCTTCCTAGAGTTGAGCCCAGATAGGGCAGAAAGAACATCTTTTGAAGAGATACTAATTTCGCACATAATAGAGTCAGAGGTAGCAGGAGATGGAGGAACAGCACCGGAATCGTCCATGGTTGAGTTGGAGGCGAAAGTTTGATGAAGAGTTCAGCTTTGTCAGGAGAACAGACGGCAACTGAGCCGTCAGAATGGAAAAGAGGAGGGAAAGATGAAGTAAAGTTGTTGGAGAGGTTCTTAGCTAGATGCCGGAAAGAACGGGAAGAATTAGAATTGGATAGGTTTTCACCTTTTTGTCGGATGAAGGAATTCTTGGCGAGTCAAAGAACAGATTTTGCACGATTCCGGGCAGAAATATAAACTGAGTGAGAGTCAGGAGTTGGATGGCGACGGTACCTTCTGAAAGATTCCTCTCTGTTGCGGATAGCTTTAGGACAAGTAGAGTTAAACCAAAGTTTTTTTTGCATTAGTAGTAGGAATAGAATATGGAATGTACGCCTCCATGCCTGAGAGAATCGCCTCCGTGATGCGCAATATACATAAAAACATTTGACTTCCCAGCAGTTTGGTGAGTGAGAAAATAGTTTAAAAGTACTGGAGGACACTTTTTACACTGAGTTTTATATATATATATATATATATATTAATATATATATATATGTGTGTGTAAAAATGAACAATGAATAATCCATATTCATTTTTACATAAGAAACCAAAATTGCTTAAGCGAGTTTTGGATAAAATTTTTATTTGTAGCTTCCTATTTTTGTTTGTGTCACAACCCTATGATCTACCATTTCTGTGGTTTAGTCGTATCTATTTCCATTTTTCATTGTTATAGAATTTATTATAATTAAATGATTGTCTTCCATCTCACCCTCGACCCTAGATTATGCATACACATTGCATGTAACAGGATTGGAACCCGCAGTTGTACTTCTTAGTCATTGATACCCACTCTTTGTCTCTAATTCGTTCATGTAAATCTTCTAATAATGATTTGTACTATACGTACAAATTCAATAACTATGACGTCACATTTTCCCGTCATTAATTTCCCTTCATTATATCTCTAGTATGCAATGTATGAAAATTCTTTATCATCATAATAAAAACTGTACACTCTATAGAAGTCATTATTTATATGTTATGTAGTATAAATATAACTATTATTCGACCATATCCCCGCCCCCATACGTCCATATTTTATCTTGATCATTATCCTATATAAATTTTATTAAATATTCATTTTTACTCGTGTCAATCTATGAAATGCAAAACTTCATGCCTTCGTTCGAAAACGCCAAAATACGTTCTCGTCTTATTTTTTTCATTATTATTTTTTATTATATCACCTCCCGCATTGAACTCGAAAATGCTTAGTAAGTTATCAAATTCCGCTAACTGGCAGAATCGAACGCTTCAAAGATAAAAAAAGTCTCCTTTCGCTCGATTCGAATTTATAACTTTATCATGCGTTATGTTATCATGTGTGTCATGTCTCATGTACTTGTGTTGTACTAATAACCAAATATAATAACCATATAGTATAACCATATATAAATATAAATAAAAACACTAAGAATGGTAAACGACGTAATGTACTTTAATGAAACTGTAATTAATAATAACTTGTAATGTACTCCAATGAAACTGTAATTGAATGTAATGAATTAATATATAATGTAAGAATGTACTTTAATAGAAGTGTAATTAAACAATAATAAGTGAATATGAATTAATTGGTGTGTAATCGTAATTGTAATGAACCAAAATTAATACGTACTCAGTCATGTACTCAATTTGTACTTATGTACTACTATGAAATTATATCGCCTTCATAAATGTAGACTCGGCGAAAAATACAAATTAGTTTTTGTTATTTTTTTTTTTTTATTATTTTTATTTGGAATTTTTCAAACATCTGATCATGTGTTTAAAAGGGGGGAACTTAACCTTCAACTGTCTTCCCCCAACATTTAGGTTTATATTATACATGTATTTGTAAAATGAATGGCACTTCATTGTAGCACTTCATTATAGCACTTCATTACGACTCCTTTGTTAGCAGCTTCGCTGCGGGGAGGGGGCAGAGGCCCCTTGTCTCCTCCTTAACTTTTTAGATTCCGGCCTGAGCCATGGTCGAAAGAGGTCGAACCTCTACCCCTGTAAATTCAGAGCACTACCTGTACATTTTGAGAAGTAAACTACAGTAAAAGAAGTTTTTATCTTTTCCTTCGAGCCTTGTTCTCTTCAGGAATTTAGTCAGTAAAGTCGATAAGTTATAAAAGAAAAGTCGATAATTTTAGTATCAGAGAAAGTATCAGAGTATTATAGAAAGTTGTAGAAGAAAAGTATCAAGAAGAAATATCCGTTTCGGCCTCACAACAAGAACGCCTCGTCGATACGAGACACCCCATAAGCACATATAAGAAGGAGGGCATAACAGTCTGGCGAGTCTGTAGCCAAGAGTTTAACAAGAGGCGACCGAAAAGAATTAGAATGTTATAGAAGAAATATCCGTTGCTGCCTCCTAACCAGAACCCCCCGTCGATTCCGAACCGACTCAGGGCCATAGACGGAGGGGTTAACATATATATATATATTCGTGCAAATTTTAGAAAGTGTTTGTATCTAGAGAGAAGACATGTCACGAATAAGACAGGATAGAGAGATTATTAGTGTTTAAGATAAAAATAAAAATAGATCAAAGAAATTGAAATTTGCCGTTCTACAGGGTGTACATAAAGTCAGGATCTATTTTTGTGAAGCACTTGGAAATTATATGGAATTCAATCATAAAATGATAAAGTGGTAACATTTATTAAATAATTAAGAGTAGGATTCGGCGTGACGCCCATCAGTATCCCTGCACAGCTCAAATCGTTCCGTAGCATTTCTAAACACATTCTGGAGCATTTGCGGGGTTATGTTATCTGCAGCAGTTCGTATACGTGTACGTAAGTTTTCAGGACTCGTAATCTTCGTCTGATAGACGTGCGATTTGATAAAGCCCCATGCAAAGAAATCTAAAGGGGTTAAATCTGGTGATCTCGCTGGCCAAGGTCTGTTGCTTCCGCGTCCGATCCAGCGATTTGGAAAACGTCCATTTAGATAATCCTGAACGATTTTGGCATAGTGACAAGGAGCACCATCATGTTGATAGACGACGGTACTAACAATCCTATCCCGTCGTCTATCAACATGATGGTGCTCCTTGTCACTATGCCAAAATCGTTCAGGATTATCAAATGGACGTTTTCCAAATCGCTGGATCGGACGGAAGCAACAGACCTTGGCCAGCGAGATCACCAGATTTAACCCCTTTAGATTTCTTTGCATGGGGCTTTATCAAATCGCACGTCTATCAGACGAAAATTACGAGTCTTGAAAACTTACGTACACGTATACGAACTGCTGCAGATAACATAACCCCGCAAATGCTCCAGAATGTGTTTAGAAATGCTGCGGAACTATTTGAGCTGTGCAGGGATACTGATGGGCGTCACGTCGAATCCTACTCTTAATTATTTAATAAATGTTACCACTTTATCATTTTATGATTGAATTCCATATAATTTCCAAGTGCTTCACAAAAATAATCCTGACTTTATGTACACCCTGTATAATTCGTACATGCTGCACACATGTGCGAGTACAAACGCAATGATTTTGAAGGAATGTGTTCAGAAGTATGTACATCTGCCTAATAATTACGAGTAATTTTTTTTCTCTTTTCATTTTAATTTGTAAATTATTCTCTGAAAGAATTCTCAGAATTCCAATAAAGGAAGTCGGTTAGAAGACCGTGACTGAAGCGAGGTCGTTCAACAATTTAGGGTGTCCCATTTTGGACGAATCTCAGTTATTAATGTCCAGCCCTCTCATATCGTGACAAATGATGATTTAAGTATGCTAACCAATTTTTAGACCGAAATAAAAAAAAATTCACCCCGAGCACTCGATTAAAAAATTTAAGGGTCAAATTTTTTTTAAAATTTTAGTTTTTTCGATTTTATGCCTATAATTTCAATTTTAGACACTTATAAATGGCTTCATCTAATGCGTATTAAAAAATGAATCATTTGATACCAAATTTATATAGGTTTGGCTTAAAAATTTGTTTATATGATTTTTTTTATATTTTAAGGCATTTTATTAAAATTTTTAGAGTATTTCTCTTGTTGCTTTCAAGTTTATTAAATAAATAAGGCCAATAAAAGAAAATTAATCGTTTTCCGTTTAATTATCAAACAAAAATAGTTATAATAAAAATATCCCTCTTTTATGGACTAGAAAAACAAAAGCTTCCTCTACATAAGAAAAAAATAAATAAATAAAACTTTCTTTTCATAAAAAATGACTAAAACTTCAACTAGGACAACATTTTTGATTCCTTACAGAAAGTAAAGATCAAATTTCGATACAAAGACATTACACAATTATAAAATTAAAACAAGATGAGAAAAAATATAAAACAAGTGCAATGAAAAAAAAGTACTAAACTCCATAAACCTAAAATCTTCCTTTTAAAATAAAGAACTAAGAATTTATTTTCGATTTTTCGAATGCGCGGCCTAATCTCTGACACTTGGTTAATGTTTTTTTCTTGAAATCAGGCACTTTTTGTCTATTGTCTTCAACCACCTGTAGCAGATATTGTTTTTGTTTTTCATCTCTAGTGATCGAATTAGCATAATCTTCTATTAATTTAACACCTCGTTCGGCCGTGTCATTTACTACTTTCATATAGTGTACAAAATTACTCATTCTTTTGAAATCTTCATCATCTTTCCATTCGTTTGCAGATTTTCTAAGCCAGTTACCAGAATAATTGAATAAATTCAAGAAGAGCCATGAGTTTGGCCCAGCTAGATCAGGAAGTCTCGTGGAAGGGTTAAGTGTAGGAAATGTTGGTGGTCTTCGTCGGTTAGAAAATCCTCGCTTCTCAAATTTCGATATTGATTTAGCAATTTTGGTCTTCAATTCACCACTTAAATTTTCTGAAAATAAAGAAAGCGGTACCATTTCTTCAGTAACATACCAGAGGTGGCGATCAAGGGCCTTAATAGCCTGGTTTGTTACTTCTTCATCGATTTTCTTGTATGCTTGCAAGTCGTGATATAATTGCAGATCATTTTCAGGTGCTTCAACAAATTTTGTAGGTGACACCCAAACTTTGATATATATCATTACTATAAATTTGCATACTCATTTCCAGCTTATTCACCATATTTTCAGTGTAACCTGCTTGATCACTAAAAGCAAACATTTTTATACAATACATGATTGTAGCCATCCATCTAGCACGATGCGAGGCTCCAGGATGAAGCCAACGAATTCCTTTTGGTGGTTTGATTCAAAATCTGTAGGCATAACTCAGCACTTTCTTTATAATCCCCGCGAAGTAATACATTGCTATCTTCATTTTGCAGGATTTCATAAAGATATTTTGTTACATCTTCAATTTTATTCTTTAGGTATCTGTTTGTTGTTTCCAATGTTTTATGTTTCTTGCTCGTATCTAAATTCTTCCATACAGTTTGTTTAAATTTTTGAAAAATTTCATGATCAGGTGATATTGATTTGCCAAATATTACTTTAAAAACATCATTCAAAATTCTTTCAAATATATGATGCCTGCATGCGCACCAGAGTATCCTC
Organism: Bathynomus jamesi; assembly: GCA_023014485.1. Taxonomy (NCBI): domain Eukaryota; kingdom Metazoa; phylum Arthropoda; class Malacostraca; order Isopoda; family Cirolanidae; genus Bathynomus; species Bathynomus jamesi. The sequence continues at coordinate 574,596 of JAJOZX010002341.1, forward strand.
TGTCCTAATAAGTCTTCTAGTCATTTGCAGGCACCATTGATCCAACCGGAATTCGATGCGGTTGTATCGAAAACCAACGAAACCACTCTTCCTTCAAGGTTCCAATCCATAGCAGCTTCAAAAGTGGCTTGGGCTTGAGAAAATCCAGTAGCATCAGGGATATCTGGAACCGCTAAAAATTTGCCTTCCTTCGCACTTGGCATTCCCGAAACTAAAATAGCCAACCGTTCTTTCTTTTCACCTCTCAATTCTGTAACTATTTTAGAATCCCAATGGAGCGAAGAGAAATTTGGAGGCTCAAAATCGATTTTCACTTTCTTAGATGTGTTCTCCCTAGTTTTCTTTCCTGCATTCCAAGAAGTTGTTCTGGACAGGCTGACTGTTTCTAAATCTATATCACAGGCAGAAAGCACAGTAGCAGCAAAAGCTGTTCTTTGATTTAATGACAAGTTTAATCTGTCAGCTATATTGCTAACTTTAGAAGACTTCATAATATTTTGACGCTTAGGACCTTTTTTCGCACTCGAAAGTTTAAATTCTGGATCATCTTGCTCCGATTCTGAAGACGAATTTTCTTGATAGACCATATTCATTTTAGATGTTTCAGGCATTGCTTTCCTTTGTGATTCTTTTAATTCACAGTTTTTTATTTCTTGGATTCTTTCAGCTTTAGCTTTAGTCTTCTTTTCATATATTTTATCTAGACCTCCTAAGCACATTTCCCTTTCTCCTCTCTGATCTTCCCGAAATTTAACATCCCAAATTTTCGTTTCATTACTTCTTAGTGGATCTTTCATTATAATTTCTTCAGCGTTCTGAGAGCTGATGTCAAAAAGTTTTTTTAAAACGTGGTTAAATTCCTGAAGTTTATTGTTATAATTAGGACGTTCTGCAATTCGTGCAATAGTATCTCTCTTTTTAATTAAGCCCTTTAATAACTGTTTAGGTCTCGGATGACGCCCAACATCTTTAGAAGGTATACTGGCCAGGATCCAAAAACGTTTAACTTTTCCAAAACTACTTTTATTGTCTCCTCTACTGAGTTATTCCTCATGGAGTTTCTTTTTAGACTTAAAAAGTGACGAAGAACATCTCCATTTGAGGGAAAAAGTGCCCCTCTGTGTGGTTCCAAATGAGGAAGGAGATCTCCAAGAACAGAATCATCACGTTCCTTATCTTTTCTTAACTTTCGTTCATTCGAAGCCATAGTTAATCATTAGGTAACTAGTTGACTAGCTAAAATCCTGAAAAAAATAAGAAAAAAGTAAATAAAAACAAAGTTTTTAAGCCAAACCTATATAAATTTGGTATCAAATGATTCGTTTTTTTAATATGCATCGGATGAAACCATTTATAAGTGTCTAAAATTGAATTTATAGGCATAAAATAAAATAAAAACTCAAATTTTTAAAAAAATTTGACCCTAAAATTTTCGAATCGAGTGCTCAGGGTTCACATTTTTTTATTTCGGTCTGAAAATTGGTTAGCATACTTAAATCATCATTTGTCACGATATGAGAGGGCTGGACATTAATAAATTTGAGATTCGTCCAAAACGGGACACCCTATTCAACATAGCCTTCGACACTTCTTTTTTTAATCCTGTAGGTCAGGGGTGCTCATGCTTTAGGTACCTAAGATCTACTTTTGCCAGCCTCATCCTAACGCGATCTGACGTCAAGCACTGAAACTGACAAAATAAACCCAACTTTTTGCACACCAATATATTTTCTTTATTCTTGCAAAACACATTTATTTAAAAAATAATTACCAACTAATAAGGTATTCTTTGGTTCTTACATTATCAAAGACGTAGATGACTTGCAGTGCATGGCGTCAGCAAGCTGTGCAAAGTTTGGGTTATAGTTGCTGACTGCTAGCCTCAAACAGGCGTCCAGAAGATTACCTGTTCGAGTGGAATTACGAAAAATTCTTCCAAATAACAATTCTTCGAAAGATTTTCATTTTGAAATTAAAGTATTATTAGAAAATAAAAAACATTAGAAAAAGAAATTAAAACAAGGAGACATAAATATGTAAAAAATGGGATATTTAATGAGAATGGACAATATTATTACAATAATATTAAAATGGATAATTTTTTTTGTTTAAAAATTTAAAAAGTAAAGGAGTAAAAGTTTAAAAAAATTAAAAAAATTAACAAATTCAATTAAAAAACTTTAAAAATTCACAAAAACACCCTATTATTTATTTAGTTGAAACACAATAATTGGATCACCTGGAGATCCGTCACCCCAGCCATTTTTAGTTAGCTTTATAAGGCTAAATAACGAAAATATCACGACTTAACCTAACCAATCGTTAGGTCAACTGTACGCCCTTGACGATTGGTTAGGTCGTGATATTTTCGTTAGTTAGCCTTATAAAACTAACTAAAAAAGGCTGGGGTGACGGATCTTCAGGTGATCCCAATAATTAATAAGTAATGTTATGTACAATATCACCCAAGTAATCATTCATATTATATATATATATATATATATATATATATATATAAATATATATATATTTTTTTTTTTAATTAAAATTTAGTGGAGAACTAATTATATATATATATATATATATATATATATATATATATATATATACAGGGTGGGCCGTAAGTTTCCATACATAGGAAAAATAAACATTTTGTTATGGACAACCATTTTTATTTATATATGCTCTACATGGTTGCCATTGTTTTGAAAACACATTTCAATACGTGTTCCCCACTGTTGATGAACACGCATTGGCACAGTTGACGTTATGCTTGTAATGGCGTTGGTGATACGTTCCTTTAGATGATTTATGTCTCGTATCTTTTCCTGATACACCATGGCCTTCAAGTGCCCCCAAAGATAGAAATCAAGGGGGGTGAGATCTGGGGATCTGGGAGGCCACTCCACAGGACCACGCCGACCAATCCAAGCATCCGGAAACTGCTGATCCAAATACCGACGCACGTGAAGACCATAATGAGGTGGAGCTCCATCTTGCTGGAAGTAAACTGGGAAGTTACCTTCCTCGTTTAGCAGGGATGGGAAAATCTCTTCTTGCAACATGTTAAGATACCTTTCGGCATTAAGATTTCCACTGACAAAATTGGTCCAATAATTCTGTCACCCCATATCCCGGTCCACACCATCACTTTACCGGCACCTTGCATCTTCGTCGGACTCAGCCAGTTAGGGTTAGCATTACTCCAATAACGTATGTTTTGCCGATTAACCTCTCCATTGACGTAAAAATTTGCTTCATCAGTAAACAAGATCTTACGTCAAACGCATATTCTTAGGGTATCTGAAACATAAAAACAAACGTTTAATTTTTCCTATGTATGGAAACTTACGGCCCACCCTGTATATATATGTATAGAAACGACGTAAGTATAGAGGAGTGTTCTGCACACGAGGAAGAGAAATAACGAACAAATGAAAAATGAGGCACCCGCCCGGGCGGGTGCCTCATTTTTCATTTGTTCGTTATTTCTCTTCCTCGTGTGCAGAACACTCCTCTATACTTACGTCGTTTCTATACATTAATATACTGCGTGGTCATTGCAGTTATATATATATATATATATATATATATATATATATATATATATATATATATAGTTCTCCACTAAAATTTTAATTAAAAAATTCACTGGAAACCTACTTTTGGAGTAATTTTTTCTATAAAAGTTTAGAATTTTAGAAATTTAGTATACTCATACGAACTTGTTTACTTTGCAACAACCTTCAAGCTACTGACTACTCTGTAATAACGGATGTCGGTTCGCGGACTGACTACGATGTTGCTAAGTTTGACATGTCCGTCACTCACACCACGTAAAACTGACAACGCGTGTACCGTAAGAATTTGTGACGCAACTCACTGAACAATACTCTTCGCGAAACGTGTTAGAAGAAAGTGAGATTGCCAACTGGTGTAGTCTCAACAAAATCAGTACATAATTATTAAAAAATAAATGGACGAGTAAAAACATGTGTAGAGTGCATGGGCAATAAAAAAAAAGGACGGCTTCAGGAATTGGAATACAAACGGATTACAAGTGCGAGCAATGCGATCTTTCTCTCTGTCGCTACCTAAAGAACTGTCAACCCTAGGTTAACCGCATGATAAGTTTCAAAAATTTCCGCAGTCTACTTGAACTGAGTCAATGGTCCACGGTCGACCGCGAGCAACGTCCTGAGCACCCCTGCTGTAGATATATTTTAGGATGAATCTGCGTAAGAGCCTTACAAATAATGCTTAAAACTGCTTCAGGCGAGTTGACTTTTTTGTGAAACTGTTGCAATTATAATTAAACGTGAAAGAGCTCGTATTGGAAATTAAAAGGTTCATTGTGTAAGTTCTAAATTATAAAATGCACATTTTAAATTTCTTGATATTGTTTCACGAAAGTAATTCTGCCTAAAGGCTCCCTTTTTCGCTACTCGTATCAAAATGTAAATTAAGCTTTGAAAGAAGAAAAAAAAAAAAAAAAAAAATAGTTTCGAAGTTTTGCAAAGAACAGAACTTTTATATTTTTATAAAACTGATAAATAAAATTAAGGATTATTGTTCCTTGAGCAGCTGCATGTGTTCCCCTTCTCCGTTGTGTTTACACACACACACACACACACACACACACACACACACACACACACATAGTGTGTATATATACTGTATATTATATATATATATATATATATATATATATATATATATATATACACACACACTTATTTTTGTTACTAAATTGGGACCCGTGCTCTGACCCTACACAAACAAATTCTAACAGTTGAAATTATATTTTTTAAATCTTATGTAATTATTATGGAAATGATACAAATACGGTACAAGGAACTAATAGTTAAATACGAGAAATAAGACAAGTTCTAAAATATATGAGAAATGAGCCAGTTATTTTTTTTTCCAAATGTAATGTAAGAGTGTAATGAATATTTAACCCTTTCGCTCCGGGTGTGGCATATAAACTACACGTCCAATTTGCGCTCAGATCCGGGTGTGGTAAATAAACCAACTACAAATCTTTTCTGAACTCCGTGTGTGGTTTATAAACCAAGGGTATACCCCTCTCTTTCCACCCTCTGGGTTTGAGAATGGAGGGATATATGTATTATAATTCGAATTCATATAATTCGCTTCAAAGCTATGTATGTAGTGAAAGGGTTAATCCTAAATTTTTATCAGTATTCCATTGTTAAAAGAGATTTCAACTTGTTTTTAAAAGAATTTACATGAGAAATATTTGTTTTTATATCAGCATTTAAATCATTCCATGGTTTCAGTCCCACGAAAATGGGTGTTTCTAGAGATGAAGAAAATCTAAATTGAGGAATAACGTGCTTTGATCTATTCCTTTCTTGATGAATTACAAAATATTTGTATTTTCACTGTAAGTTAATGATTTTGTTCATACATTTGTAAGTCAAAATAAAATGTGCCAGTTTGAGTAAATCTTTGATCGTTAATAATTTTAACTCTTTAAAGAAGGTACTTGAATGATCATGGAAATCAGCTCTTTTTTAGCTGACAAAGATACTCTTTAAATCGTTGTCAGCTTTTCCCCAAACAAAGATGCAGTACATCATATAAGGAAGCTCAAGAGTATGATATAGAATTAATAAAACCTGTTAAGGGAGTACGTGTCTAAGTTTAAACATTATAGCACCGTTCCATGAAATTTTTTTGAGATACAATTTACATGATCATTCCACTGAAAATTCTTGTTTAGCACGACACCAAGAAATTACGTCATAGTAGATTATTTTACAGCAATTCAATCAATATTCAGTTTATGAAGATACACATTTTGTTAGTAAAAATCATTAAATTTGTTTTATTGATATTTACGAGTAGAAAGAGTTTATTAGAGGTCAACCATTTCATAACTTTGATAAATTCTGTTTTAAATATGTCCATACCTGCAATAACATCTTTGCGAGAAAAAGACACATTTGTATCATCTGCAAACATTATGAAGTTAAGTATATCAGAAAAGCGCGGAAGGTCATTTATATATACACACTTACACAGTAATAATATATATAAGAGAGGACCCAAGATTGAACCCTGGGGTACACTATGTTTTACAATCATTTTAGTTAAACATACCTTTTTTACCGATACAAATTGATATCTATTGGACAAATAACAGCGGATAGTTAATTTTACCCAAGATAAATTGATGTTTTACCAAGTTGGAGCGACCTGCTATTTTACTAAATTCTGGTGGTAGTATAATTCTTAAATTAATGAAGTCAACTCTGTTTTTTCCAGCAGAGATTATGGTGTTTACTAAACGTTAATGGTAAAATCAGAATTCAGAGTTTTCCAGAACATTAATAATTTTTCGCTGATTACAATATATATATATATACAGGGCGTCCCAAAAAAATGTATACACACTTTAAATAATTATAAAGGCAGTGTTTATTAAAATACATTTCATTTTCAAAATGTAATAGAATCTACAGACATTATTTAATTGTTTTGTCAACGCTTGCTTTCAAACTGACGTCCGTTCTGGTCCAGGCACTGCTGATAACGCGAAGCAATGGAATCGCAAACATCACGAAACATTTCGTTTGGTATTTGTGTGCATTCTCGTTCAATGGCTGCTCTCAATTCAGCGACTGTTGCAGGTTTTATAGCGTAGACTTTGTCTTTTAAGTATCCCCATAAAAAAAGTCTAGTGGTGTGAGGTCTGGTGAACGCGGAGGTATTCTACGAAACCCCTTCGTCCAATCCACATCACATCGTGCCAAGTACCACTCGCAATACTCCACTCTTCGGTCCGGATCATCATCTTCATTAATAGCATGGACTAATCTTGGAATGTAACTTTTCCATTGACAGCGCTTCAAAATGCGTTGGACAGACGATTCTGAAATTCCTACCTCACGACTCGCTTGCCGCACAGATTTTCTTGGACTTTGGTGATACGTTTCCAGTACTCTTTCTTGCTTTGTGGGGCTTGTCGATGTCCGTGGTCTTCCGGAACGCTTCTTGTGGACATTCTGAACAGTTCCATCGGCTTCAAACTTATCTCTAATTCGAGTGATGCTAAGTCGCGTTGGTGGATCTGTTTGAAACTCCCTCCTAAACTGTCTTTGCACTTCAACTGCGTTTTCACACTTCCAGTAGCATTTTAGAATGAATTTCCTTTGTTCAAAGCTTAGTCTGACTGCCATTATTAATTCTAATGGGTTTAACTTGGAAAGAAAGAAACATCAATTGAGCTATCAGCTGTTAAAGTGTGTATACATTTTTTTGGGACGCCCTGTATATATATATATATATATACAGGGTGGGCCAAAAAAGACTATTACCCTGATTTTGAACATTATATTTTACCTTTATCAAATGTTATTTGTACAATCAATATATTATGTGGCCTGTATAGAATTTCATGGTCTATCTCGTGGTGAAGTTGAATTTTTGCTAACTGTAACCATTATTTTGTAATTCGCTGTTATACGGACACGGGTAAAAAAACTTTCTGTTTCTATACAGTTACCCAATTGAGTCCAAGATTATGCGGAATGTGCCTTCCTCCATTACACTGGTCAACACTCATTTTATTGCCAATCATATTAGAGTGATTTTGGGGTAACTTTGTGGTGCTGATTCCGAATATGACATCGGTTTTGCTAGATTGGCTCTAATTTATGAGATAATTGGTACCCCATTGAAACACGTAAAAATGCAAAAAATTTAATGTTCAGGCGGAGCCTACTTACAAATCGCATTGAAATTGTCTCAAATCATACAAAAGTAAACACATGAAATACATAATGGCATTTTATTCGGTCTCACCATCTAGAATGTTCCCGTAGTTTCCCATATGCACGCGTTATGGTTACGTTTCCTATTAATTGAGGGTATTCATTATCTCAAGACTAGAGCCAAATCGGAAAAACTACTTTCATTTTGGAATTCAGCAACCCCAAAATACCCTAAATTCGTACGAATTTCCTTGGCAACGAAAAAAAAATGTTTTTTTGTTGACCTGTGTTATCAATGCACATTTGCAACCTTGCTCGCCAGTGATCTACCGCATCAAGGATTTTTTCTTGGTAATAAGCAGCAGTGATTTTGGCATTTTGATCAACAAAAACAATCTCTGACTTCCCTAACTTTGAAATAAAGACGGAAACCATGACTTTTTGAGAAAAATGCGCACATTCCCTGCAAAGTCGATCTAGACTGATAGATTTTTTGTCTTGTCTTCCATAAACTCGGTCATTTTGTGTGTTTATTGTTGAAGCAACCGTAAAGGTTTTCTCGTCGCTGAACCATATTTTCGACACTTCTCTGTCTGGGAATCGATCTAACAGAGCACGACATTTTTCAACTCTTGCTTGCTTATGTGATGTAGAGAGCTTATGAACTTCGACTCTTTTAAAACATTTAAGACCCAGATCATCTTTTACTATACGACGAACACTAGAGCGAGACACACCAGTATTTTTTTTAAATTTCTCTAATGGACTTGTGGGTGTTGGGCCGTTCTTCTTGACTGCATATCATGGATGAAATCGTGTCAATATTTTCCTCAGTACGTGATGTTTTTGGCCTTCCACTGCCTTCTTTTCGCTTGGTCGACCCTGTGATATCGATTTTCTTTATGAGATATTGAAGTCCAGGTATCGTCCATCGTTTATTTGGAAACTCTTTCTTCATTCGTTTTGCACCCCACTGTTTCTCCTTACGCAGGTTCAATATCAATGCTTCATCTTCCAAAGAGTATTTCATTATGTTATAAGTTGTTCACCAACTATAGCAGAATGATGGTCTGAAATGAAAAAGGAAATAAATTAATTATTTTGTGCAAAAATTAGGAAAAATAATTATTTATGGAGAAACTGACTGTCATCTGAAAGTATCAGCTGCTGACTTTGACCGCCTTTCAATTGAGCACCATAGTCTGATACCTCCCTCCAGTTGTGAGCCTGTACCTCTACTCCTGGGGCGTTGAATCTGATTCAAAGCCAGCGTTTGAAAGAGTAAAAGTATGGGTAGAACATATGGCCTTAAGAGTAAGATCAATATAGAGGGTGAGCCACAATATTTTTTCAAAAGTTGGGTAATAGTTTTTTTGGCCCACCCGGTATAAGGAAAGCGATTCCAAGGACTTTACGCGAAAGGCCTTTTATTTTCCCCTGTGGGTTTGCATTCTTTATTATTTGTACGTGTTATGAAATTCATCGTGTGTGTGTATATATGTATATATACGGGGTGTCTCAGAAGTCACGCACCATTAAGCTAAATTAAATTAAAAACGAATGAAATGAATTAAATGAAATTTATTAATTTAATTAAATTAAAGCCTATGGTACGTGACTTCTGAGACACCATATATATATATATAATATATATATATATATATATATAAGGTGTAGCAAAAGTCTGCATTTGCATACCAGATATTTATATCTAGTCTGCAGATAAAGTAAATATACATAGGATATTTACTTTATTGAATCTTACTTTACATACACAGTTTTTACTGTTAAGAAATACTGTTCCCATTTACAAAACATATCAGTACACCAAACAGTGTAAATATATATATATATATATATATATATATATGTGCACTAAAATCACAAAATAACACGTGACCTTATTAATAAGCAAACAACCACAGGGAAAAGGAAACACAAAGTCCGAGCGCTTTCGTGATATATTCACATTATCAAGGAGGAACAGAAAATAGACGGAGATTACAAAGTAAATGAGTTAAATAGACAAGCAAAAAATTCACAATCGGCACCTCAAATTAAAGGCCTTAAAGCCCTCTAAAGATTTTTTCAATTGATAACATAATCTGTAGGCTGCTAAATTACTAAATATAAAAGAAGTATACTGTATAGATGAAATTAGACAAAAAAAAAACCATCTATACAGTATACTTCTTTTATATTTAGTAATTTAGCAGCCTACAGATTATGTTATCAATTGAAAAAATCTTTAGAGGGCTTTAAGGCCTTTAATTTGAGGTGCCGATTGTGAATTTTTTGCTTGTCTATTTAACTCATTTACTTTGTAATCTCCGTCTATTTTCTGTTCCTCCTTGATAATGTGAATATATCACGAAAGCGCTCGGACTTGTGTTTCCTTTTCCCTGTGGTTGTTTGCTTATATATATATAATATATATATATATATATATATATATATATATAAAAAGAAAACTGTGTAGGTAATCTATATCAGAATTCCGAAAAATGTTAGTAGTTAGTGTGAATTTGATTCGATAATTTGGTAAGTTATCATAATTAAAAAAAAAAAATCACTGTAGAAGAACCTACACGAGTTTCATATCTATTTATTCAATATCGTAAACCCCATCTCAGAGTTAAACGAAAGTCAACTACTGTATATTTAGTCAGATCACGCTCGTACTAAATTGCATCCTCTTTTGTGAAATTGAAGAAATGTCAATAGATTTACAACATATCACAGCCATTATAATTTTGAGCTTCGCATTTGAATCCAATGCGCCTAACTTTCTGAAGCTGAATTAAGCTTGAAGTAAATATTATGCTTTCACAAGCTAAATTTTCTGGGAAAATGAATTGCGGGAACGGGAATGTTGTTCATATTTTCGTTAGTAAATACGGAAGAGAAGAATTTATTTAAAGCCCGTCATTTGTAAGTCTTCGTAAATTTGTTTTTTCTTTTCGTCCATGAATGAACCAATAGTTTGTGAAGCTACTTTTTTTTTCTAACATAACTATAGAATTCCTTCTGATTCACTTTAATTTGGGCCATATATATATATATATATTATATATATATATATATATATATTATTATATATATATATATACAGGGTGGGCCGTAAGTTTCCATACATAGGAAAAATAAACATTTTGTTATGGACAACCATTTTAATTTATATAATATGCTCTACATGGTTGCCATTGTTTTGAAAACACATTTCAATACGTGTTCCCCATCCCACTGTTGATGAACACGCATTAGCACAGTTGACGTTATGCTTGTAATGGCGTTGGTGATACGTTCCTTTAGATGATTTATGTCTCGTATCTTTTCCTGATACACCATGGCCTTCAAGTGCCCCCAAAGATAGAAATCAAGGGGGGTGAGATCTGGGGATCTGGGAGGCCACTCCACAGGACCACGCCGACCAATCCAAGCATCCGGAAACTGCTGCTGATCCAAATACCGACGCACGTGAAGACCATAATGAGGTGGAGCTCCATCTTGCTGGAAGTAAACTGGGAATTACCTTCCTCGTTTAGCAGGGATGGGAAAATCTCTTCTTGCAACATGTTAAGATACCTTTCGGCATTAAGATTTCCACTGACAAAAATTGGTCCAATAATTCTGTCACCCCATATCCCGGCCCACACCATCACTTTACCGGCACCTTGCATCTTCGTCGGACTCAGCCAGTTGGGGTTAGCATTACTCCAATAACGTATGTTTTGCCGATTAACCTCTCCATTGACGTAAAAATTTGCTTCATCAGTAAACAAGATCTTACGTCAAACGCATATTCTTAGAGTATCTGAAACATAAAAACAAACGTTTAATTTTTCCTATGTATGGAAACTTACGGCCCACCCTGTATATATATATATATATATATACACACACTTGTATTAATTTTCGTCAAACATATTATTTGTTTCTTGAAGTCTGAAATAGGCGTTCCTTTTTTACTTTTAATTTCCACATTCCACCATTTGTGTTTAACACTTCCCCGATCTCATTTTATGTAATGGAATATTACTCGAGTTTAAATGTTTAAAATAACTGTGAAAAAGAATTGCATGTGCCATTAATATCATCTCGCAATAAAGTCTCATCCCAAACTTGCTAATTCATTTCACAAAATTGAGCTTCTTTAAAATTCGGAACGTATGCCAGTTTCTTCATATTATGAACGTTAACTTTAATTTATGGAATTTAAAAAAAAAAGAAAAAGACATTTGCCTAATATCCTCCGCTCGGAATGGTCTAGTTAATATATGTAGACAATTTTGCGGTTGTTCTTACAACTCTCAATATTGACAAATTTTATTAAAATTTGTATATATATATATATATATATATATATATATGCATATATACTGTATATTGCAATTTGTCAGTATTACTAAACAATGAAAATCACCTATTATATATGCAAAATTCACATTCTTAAATGGGTTCAATTATAAACCATATAAATTAGATGTTAAAAGTTTACAATATATTACGCACGCCATAGTTACAATATGCCTCACTCATCCGTATCTTTGTAACATTAAGATTGTATCATGATTTGTATTGTTCACCATTTTTCTTTTCTATTATTTCTATTATTATTTTTATTATCATTTTCTATTATTCTAAAGATTATTTCAATTTTCATTTGTAATGGCAGAGTTAACTAAATGCAACATTATCTTATTTTCCACAAATTCTATTTATATTTGACATTTTCCTATGTAAAAATAGAAGTGAATCTCAAACACTTTTGCCTGAAAAGCTGTCATGCTTCCCAACGGCATATTCAGATAAGAATACTGTAATTAAACTACAAAAATTAAACGTTAATCCCAACAATGTGTAAACCAGTATGGATGTAATATCTAATGTAATGTGTTCTTTCCAAATAAAGATTATAATTATTATTATTATTATTATTATTATTATTATTATTAAAAATGGCAAAAGTTGATAAAAAAAAGGTCTGACGTAAATCTCAAAGGAAAAAAAAAATGTCTCCATTTCGTTCAGGTAAACGCCGTAAAATTAAAAAATTTTAAAGTTAAAACTTTTGTTCTGTAGACGTTTCCGGAGCAAACAAGAAAAGTTGGAGCGAATTACTAAATCTGTAAAGTCGCTTCACTGTTTTTATTTAAAAGTAATGTTTTAAAAAATGTTCATATTTTTAATCCGAAAATTTCGAAAACAAGGTACAACAAAGACAAGGAAAAAAGGTTCAGGATTTTATGAGAGAACAGAAAAATTGAAAGTAAAAAAAAAAAAAATTAATTTAACCATTAATTATTTATTTTATTATCTATTACGAGTGAACTGTTTGAAGGCATGCGTCGCCGAGCTAACTCCGCTATCAGAATTGGGTCGCAGCCTAAAAAGGTTAAGAGCCACTACCATAAAGGGTTCCGGCTTCCTTTTTTAATGAGAAATGTCCTCTTATGCTATAGTGGTTTGGAATATATATATATAATGTGTGCGCGCGCGCGTGCGTGTGTGCTATACATACACTGCACCCTCGATATATGCGTCTTCAGCATATGCGAATTCGCTGTTTTGCGAAGACCCCATTTCTACCAAGAATTCAGTATATGCGGGAAAAATTCGCTGAGTGCACCGACGTGTTCCCGCCAAACAACAACAGTCTCGCATAAACCGTTATAGCGTGTGCGTTGTGCTCTAGACTGTGTTGTGTTTTTCACTATTTTTGAGTGCTTTTTCCAGTTTTGTCTTACTGTTTATTGTAGACATGGCTTCTAAACGTCCTCTGCCTAGTACTGGGCCTTCAGCTTACTAGTATGTCCTTTAATATTTATACTGTACAGTATTGATGTAATATAGCATTACTGTTATCTTGTTGAATGTTTTTAGTATAAAAAAGTGGCATATTTATTGTTGGGGGTGCCGGGAGGGTAAAAAAAAGAATGGTTGTGGAACGCATCCCTATTTTTTTCATTTAACTATAAGTTCGATATATGCGAATTTGCATTATGCGAGGTTTTAGCAGAACCTATCCCTCGCATATATCGAGGGCGCAGTGTATATGTTAATAAATATAAAGTAAAAAATATAGGAAAGGCTTCACACTTTTTCACAAAGTATCATTCCGACTATACACTCATTTAGGGTACGAGCAACTTGCAGCATCATTGCGAAGTACATTGAGGTTCAACGTAATAATATACCTACGTACGTATGTGGCTCATTATCATTGGAAGGAATGCTCTATATTATAATACTCCAATTAGTGGTCCAATTAGTGATCATCTTAATGCTTGCTTGTGTCGTTAGTTTGAAGCGCATATATAAGGGATGAATTTCACAATGAAATGGGTGAAACTAATAATTAATTCAAACCCTCAAAGCAAAATAAAAAGCGATTCCAAGGCTTTTCGTATATATACAGTATATATGATGATCTACAGATCTACAGAATCTAAAGCTAACAAAGACCCTAAATGATGATGAATGAAAATAACCGCGAAGGAAACTGAAGACACGAAATAGTTCTCAAACGCTTTCGTCTAATGACATCCTTAGGAACACTGAACTTAATAACAGATTGAGAATATATATAAATTACAAAGAAAATAACAAAATATAATGATTGGTGCAGAAAATATTATTGGAGGAGCATACAATTCACGTGGAATAGCTACCAGATTTTGGTTGTAAACAATGTGATTTTCTTTTACATTGGACAGACGGAAAAGATTTGAACACGTGTGTGAAACAACATCAATATTCCGTTAGAACGGGACAGTCGTCCAATGCCTTTTTGTCCATTTGTCAAGGTTGTCCCATTGTATTGATTGGAACAATTCTTCAATTTTGTTTGAATCAAGCAACATTGTTCATAGAAACATTCTTGATTCTGCCATTATTCACTTGCAAACAATTTCAACCTTAGCCAGGGCCTTTTTTCGCTCGATCCTGTTATTTTGAATTAATTCAGAACAGATTTAGATAAGAAGGGTAAGACGCTAAACCTCTGTTAGCTATTCCACGTGAATTGTATGCGCCTCCTAAAATATTTCCGCACCAATCATATTAATGTTGTTATTAATTTCAGTGTTCCTGACGATGTCATTAGACGAAAGCGCTTGAACACTATTTCGTGTTTTCATTTTCGTTCGTGGTTATTTTCATCATAAATATTATTCACACATTATTTTCATGAAATAATTTTCATATACTTTCATATATTTAGTATACAAACGCTTCGGAAATGAAAATGAAAAGCCGAAATCACATTTACCAAACATGTTTCGTTCAAATATTCATAAATCGAGTAATTAAAATTCACAACTTTAGATAACTATAGTTATAATTACGATATTAAGTTCCACATATAAAAATAAAGTGAGGAAGCTAAAACTAAAACTTAGAGTGGAACTAAAAGTGGACAATGTCTTCCAAGGTTCTGAAAAACTGGATACTCTTTAAAATAAATGAGCAACTTGTATTATGACAGAAATAGTTTAAGGGCGAGCATATTCTTATTGAGATCATACTTGAAAACACCGACGTACAAACAAAACAACGGTCTCTTGCCTGGGGTGTTTCTCATTTTTTTTTTTTTAATCTATAAGGAAATTCGCCATTTTTAGCTATTTTTTTATTTCTTCCTTATCGCATGATACGTTCTCCAGAACTACTTCTTTTTGCAAATTCTTTCAAAGCACCTTTTATCAACCTTTTTGCATTCACTAAACAGAATTTCATGGCTATTTTTTACGCTTCTCATCCCGTTTCCCGCACCAAATGGGCATCTCCTAATTCTTTAGTCGTAATTCACGCAAACACTGGAATTCCGCCTCGCTGCTTCCCGCCCCATTTTTCTGGCGCGAGACTCAATCGTTCTCGTAAATTACACTGCAGTTCCTGGTCTTGGAAATGCTCTTACCCTTCACAGCTCTCTAAAGGCTTCATTTAAAAATAAATGGGCAAAATATATTGCTCTATCTAACATATTAACATACATCAACACCAGCTGCATAAATAAAATTTTTTAATACGTTTTTAATTAGTCTTTGATCCCTCAGCAAAAATATGTCAAAGTTGAAATGGAATAACAGAGATTATATATATATATATATATATATATATATATATATATATATATATATATGTGTGTGTGTGTGTGTGTGTGTGTGTGTGTGTGTGTGTGTGTGTACATTTAAACTGCAAACACGCAGTATAATTAACGTAAAGAACGACGCTTGAATAGGAGAATATTCCGCGCAAGATGAGAGCGAGAGAACGAAACAATGAAAAATGAGGTACCACCCGGGAATATATATATATATGTATGTGTGTGTGTGTTGTGTGTGTGTGTGTGTGTGTGTGTGTGTGTGTATTAGAACGTCCGCTGCGCCTTGCGCACCAAAAACCTCCCGAACACCTCGTGGGGGTAGACAAGAGACTGAGAGAGGCGGGTGTGTTACTAAAACCTTTCTCTGGTTCTCCCTTATTATGTATACTAAAATTGTGCAGATTTTACCCTAGCCGTTTAAGCGTGGTATAAACAACATAGAACATCATTATCATTGTCCCCCACATATGTTAATATTACAAAGAGAGAGAGAGAGAGAGAGAGAGAGAGAGAGAGAGAGAGAGAGAGAGAGAGAGAGAGAGAGAGAGAGAGAGAGAGTGAGCGAGAGAGAGAGAGAGAGAGCCACAATACTTTACGGACGACTCGAGGTGGCATCTATATCTTTCATACAGCCGCAGAGAAACTCACAAAGAGAAGAATAACAAGCACAGAGGGTAAGAACACTCTTCCCTAATCCTTATCCTCTCTGCCTAAAATGGGGGGTCAGATTTGGAAATAAGAAAGAAGAAAACACTCACAATTTGCAAAGTAAAAAACTGCTGAAAAATTTTACAGGACAGTTGAGAACTGGAAATAATGCACATAATCATCATTCATACATTTTAAGCATCGATGCATTCACAGTTGAAGTGGAAGTATGAAACAGTTAACTCTGAGCAGTTTTAACTTTGCAATTACTGAGTGTTTGCTTCTTTCTTATTTTCAAGGTTGCCATTTTTAGCCCATTGGGTACTTAAGATTCCGTTATAAGCAAAACTTATTTCAATGATCACCGTAAAAACATCAGTAAGTAAGAAGGTTTACTTAAGGAGATCGTCTAACAATGGATGAAAACTGTTTTTAAATATACTGACAGAGGCGCTAGAAAAGACTTCAGGAGGAAGCTTATTTAATGCAGTAGTGAACAATCTCGTACGTAAGAAAGTATGTATCATTTGGGTTCGAGTTTTCCTCCGTTATTCGAGTCGGGTTCGTGTTTAGTGACAAACGTTTAGAATAGTGGTTCTCAATTGTTTTTAGCATCGCGTCCCCTTTGTAACACACTGCCTCTCTGATCCCCCCCCCCCCCCCGAACAGAAAATAAAAAAATTAAATATTCTATATTAATTTACAGCAACATTTATTTTTGAATGCAAAATACAGAAATATTAAAAGAATCACTACGAAACACTACCTAAACACTACCAATAAATAGGAATGTGTGAGCTGTGCCTGAAATTTATCGCATAACTTTGAAATATCGGGCTCAAACTTCGTCAAAGAGAGACGCAGTTCTCCGCTGTTTCAGATATTGGGTTTGTCGCGTTTCTTCGTCTCAGGAAATTGCTTACGCGACTGAAACTCGTCTGAACAAGATATGACGTTGGGAATACACTCATAGGCAGCATTGTTTCATTCCGCATCATGGGATAAAAAGTTTTGATATTAGTGGAATTTCATAACTCGAGATATCCATTTTGCTGAAATCTTAGTTCGACATCAGCATCATGTTTCAAATCAGAGATCTTTGTCATTGTAGAGATGATAAAAAATTTTAATTTATCAAATCTTTCAAATGAAATTGTAAAAAAAATTAGTTTTAAATATTTGGTTAGATTTGAAAAAAATTGTTTGGTTGTAATTAAATATTTCGGATCATCTGAAGACTAAAGCCCCCAATGTCACCACCTGAAAACTAGAGCCCCCATTTTTATAGGTGAAAAAATAAGTCTTATTTGATAATTTATTCAATAATTTAGTTGAATGCCCGGTTAGGTCAACTGTCCGGCTTTGACGATTGGTTAGGTTATGTCGTGATATTTTGGTTAAAACTAACGAAAATCTCACGACTTGATTTAACCAATCGTCAATGGCGTACAGTTGACCTGACCGGGCATTCAATATATATATATTAGTGGTGGACCGGATGTCAGTTTTTCAACATCTGCGGGTACGGGTGCGGATTTTTAATTTCAATATCCGTGGATGCGGATGCGGATATTTAGTTAATCTATCAATATAATATAGAATTATGAATATATGACATAATTTTCAAATTTCGATATTACTATTATGGCAGGCAATGTATAAGAATTAAATTAATATTAATGTTTTCATTATGATAAAAATAATAACTTTCTCAAGAGTTTCAGCCACAGAAAACTCAATGAAACAAGTAGATAAAAGTGAAGTTTTTTGCATGTGTTACCAGGTATTTATATTTTGAGGTTTATATATTTGTTTGTTCATTAATAATTAATACTTTACATGAAATGTGCATGACTGGGCCTCATAAGCTACTTTATAAGCTAATTTAATTGTAAATTGCATAATTTATTAGAGTTAATATCCGCATAACATCCGCAGTCAAAAGTGCGGATGCGGATGTTATAATATATATATATATATACACACACAAAACTAGCTTTGATATACCGCTTAAAATTGTTTATATCCAGCTGAAGATCAAGGGCTCCCGTGTACGTCATCTGAAGACTGGAGCCTCCCAATTGCGTGAGGGGCTCTAGTCTTCAGGTGATCCGATATTTCGTTTCATTTGAATTGTTTTTTCCAAAAATAATTTATAATTTTTATTTTATTTAAAAAAATTTAAACACCCAATATTTGATATGATTTAATCTTTTTAATGCACAGTGCAACTTTACTGATTTTATTCTGACTAACGCCAGACGATTTTATTCAATCTCGGAAAAGACCTCCGGGCGCTAAAGAGTTAAAAAAAAATTAAACACCAATTATTTGAAAAGGGGGAAGGGAGATATCATAACACTAGAATATATTTTGCTTTGTGTGCATTAACTACGTACTATTAAAAGATTAAATAAAACAAGCTGTTTTATATCTACACTTCATCGACACACTGAAACTACAGTATGTTATCAGATGATACAAATATTTTGTATATTTCATTTTAGGTCTTTTACATTTTATTTTCACTCCACTTCAGACCAAATCCCCCACAGAGTCCTTGGAGATTACTTCGCCCTCGTTGAGAACCACTGATTGAAACTAATCAACGCTGTCGATCCATTTCAGAAGTTTAAAGATCTGGATCACCTTGCCTCTGAGCATATATCTCTCTCTCTCTCTCTCTCTCTCTCTCTCTCTCTCTCTCTCTCTCTCTCTCTCTCTCTCTCTCTCTCTCCAGAGTGTGAGAAGTGCGCGACCAGGTGGCTCCCCACCTGGCTACAGTCTTCAACAAATCGTTGGAGATGGGCCAGGTGCCTGGTGACTGGAGGGAAGCCAACGTGACCCCTATCTTTAAGAAAGGGGGTCACGAAAGTCCAGGGAACTATCGTCCCATTAGTCTCACTTCAGTTGTAGGTAAATTATTAGAAGGGATAATAGCTGATAGGATCGTTGACCATTTGGATTCCTACAAGCTGCTTGGGGACTCCCAACATGGGTTTAGACGGCATAGGTCGTGTCTCACCAACTTGCTCGAGTTTTTCCACATCATGTTGAGTGAGTACGATAAGAGTAGGGCGATTGATATACTTTATCTCGACTTCCAGAAAGCCTTTGATAAGGTACCTCACCGCCGGCTAATGGCGAAAGTGCGCGCGCTGGGTATCGGTGGGGAAATAGGTAGGTGGATTGAAAACTGGCTGAGGAATAGGCGGCAGAGGGTGGTAATTAAAGGGGCTAGTTCGGGTTGGGCCTCGGTCACTAGTGGGGTTCCTCAGGGTTCCGTTTTGGGGCCACTGTTGTTTATCATTTACATAAATGATATCGACGGTGGCATCGTCAGTCGGATCGCCAAATTCGCTGATGACACCAAGCTTGGGGCCAATGTTGGGACGTCCGAAGCGATCGAGGAACTGCGTGCGGACCTAGGTAGGATAGGAGAGTGGTCCGAAAAATGGCAAATGCCGTTTAACTTGGGTAAATGCAAAGTGATGCACATTGGCTACGCCAATCCCAAGTCGGACTACTCGATGTTGGGTAGTAATATCGAGGTGATTGATTTAGAAAAGGACTTGGGTGTGCTAATTAGCAGCGACCTTAAGTTTACGAAACAGTGTGTAGAGGTGGAAAAGAGAGCCCAGAAACTATTGGGTTATATCAGGAGGCAATTTCAGTTTCGGAACAAGGAGATTGTGCTCTCACTGTACAATTCCCTTATTCGGCCGCACCTGGAGTATGCTGTGCAGTTCTGGTCGCCCACCCTCAGGAAAGATATTGAGAGACTGGAGCGAGTGCAGGCGAGGGCCACAAAGTTAATCCCTTCCGTTAGGCATATGGGTTACAATCGACGGTTACGCGCCCTGAACTTGTTTTCGCTTGAAACTCGGAGGCTGCGCGGTCAACTGATCGAGGTTTTCAAGCTCTTACGCGGGTTGAACGATGTCGATTTTAGAAGTATGTTTAGTTTAAATGATAACCCAACTCGCAACAATGGTTGGAAGTTGGATTTGAAACGGTTTAGGACTAGTGTGTGTGGGAATTACTTTACGTATAAGATCTGTGACACATGGAACAGGTTACCTTCGGAAGTTGTGAACAGTTCCTCTGTGGATCAGTTCAAGAAAAGGTTAGACCAAATCTTGCACACTATTTGAGTGTGTACAAAATTTTCCCTGGCACCCGTTGCCATTGGTACCTCCTCGGTATGGGCCGCAAGGCCTTTTGAGGTACTTCTTTTCCTTGTAACTCCTTGTAACTCTCTCTCTCTCTCTGTATACATATACTGTATGTACAGTATATATATATGTCTGTCTTTTCTCTTTCTCTGTTCATCAATTCCTCATCTTTCATTGTAATCCGCCTTTCTCTCACTCCAATCCTTTCATACCTTTAGCTTTATTTGTATTGCATTTCACGATACTCTTCAGTCCCACTTTAATAAAAGCGAAATCTATTCTCACCAATTTGGTTTCAGAACAGAGGTTTTTATTCCACTCGCTTTATTACCGGAATACTCATTCCGTTTTTATTATTTATTCAAAGAAATTTCTTCCTCACCCCCCTATATATATATTAGGGTGTGACAGTTGCCCCAACTTTGTCCTACAATGCTGTTCAAAATTTTGGTGTTGCATATTGACATAAAAAATACCCACGTGCAATTTTTGAAGATTCATGCATATTCGAGTGAGCACCAGCAATTTGAAAAATAGCGATTTTGCTTATACGGCATACGCGCCTATATATGAGATTACACAACCATCATAACGGATATTAACACAAATCATTTGCCTGTCTTAATTAAAAGCTGTTATCACTAACACAAAAAAGTTAATCATTCTTATTCTCTCATGGTACATTAAGGGGTTTTATCATATATTCACAAGGTATTATTTCTCGAGAGCAAGAAACCATGATTTCTGTTCAGAAACAGATGATCGTTTGTGCTGATTAGGAACGCGGAGTCTGTCATTTTCAACTACTTGAAGGACTTCTTGAAAGCGCTCCTCATCCCTGGCAACATTAAGAAAGTCATGGCAAAGTTTTACACCACGCTCTGCAGCCTGAAGCTTGTCCACAACCCGTTTCATGTTCAGGTAGTCGTCATGATCCACCCATTCACTGGCTGGACTGTGGAGAAACTGATAGGGCATGCCTAAAATGGTGAAGAACCGGCTTGAGTCAGGCCCAATTAGGTCCACCAGGGCAGTGCCACTTTCTGGGACAGGGGGAAGATATGGCTTTCCATAGCCCCCATGATTGAGCCCCTCTCTCTTAGTAACTTCAGTGCCTTCATGGCAAAGAAGGGCCTTCCTCATCTCCTCTTTTGTCCTTTCTTGTACTTGGGACGAGAACAAAGCCAGTGGGGCCAACTCCTCAGTTAGGTACCAAGTGTGTCTACCGAGTGCCACACGTGCTTTGTCAACTATTGTGGCGTCATATGGGGCAAATTCAGCCAAGGTTTCGACCAAATTCAAGTCATTCAGTGGCGCACTTGCTGGAACAGGGCAAACAATCCACCATGGGACATAAACAGCGACTGTGAACAGAGCAAACCGTTCTAACTTGCTGATTTGACTTTTAGTCACAACCTCGGCTTTGGGAAACTGCTCTTTGATCTGGCCTGACAAAAGAACAATCTTGAGGGTATAGAGCAGTTTAGCCATCCACCTTGCTTTGTGAAGTGCGCCGGGTAGACCATTGTGAAGTTCACTGGCTCGGATCCTTTAGTTACAAGCAGCAGACAAAGCTCTACCAGCTCCTTGTAGTCACCACGTGTAAATGGTTGGGCTAGAGATTCACGGAAGAAGTCAGCCATCTCCTGCTGGCGCTCCTCAAACACTCCAGGCATTGCGGGGTAGTAGTATTTCTTTTTTTCATTGTACGCCAGTTGAGAGAAATGGTTCTTGAACCTAGAAATGCAATTATTGGGATTATTGTATTTCGTACTAATCTATAATATTGTTTTAGGGGTATTAAGATTGATATGATCAATCATTTGCTTGGTGTTAGTATATCTTATAAGTCTAATAAAAGAAATTCCACTAAATTTGTTCATTAGATAATAATATTCCTTGTTATTTTGTAAAGCTTATGACTCACCTCTGGAAAACCATTATGTTTGGACTTGAAGAGCCCTCCACTTTCAAGCAATCCCAGCAAACACCTAGGATGACTTCGCCCACATGCCTGCGACAGGCGCACCAGAATACGGCACGCTCTAATTCCTTTTGGAGGGAGACGCAAGCAGCTGTTTTTTGTCCTGAAAAAAAAATGTAATTGTAGTTTAAGGCCACCATTTCAGGCACGTGCTTTTTGCAGATTTCTGTTAAATCATTCACTGTATTTTGGTATTAATGTCGTGATAAATTCACGCTGATGTTTGAAATAGGTTTACCTGTATTGGATGAAGTTGTGTCGAAAACCATACCAACGACATTCTGTTCACACTCCCAATCGACCAGAAGTTGTTTGGTTGCTGTTGATATCAAGTCTCCTTGAACCAGGCCAGCTTTTTGAGTCAAATGCGGAAGAGGTGGGACTCCAAGAAGCTTTGTGCCATTGACACCAGACACAAGAATGGGCAGGCGGTCATCAGTGCCTTTGGAATCCAGCGTGTCCATAAGTTTACCATCCCAGTGCACCAGTACTTTGTCTGATGGTTGCCATTCATCCATGATTTTTAAACTTATTTCTGACACGATGGAAGCTCGGTATCGGTGGGCCGTCCTTGCATTTAGACTCAGCTTTGATGTATCTCCACCACATGCAGATACAAGGGAGTACACAATTGCACTCAGCTGGGTCGGCGAGATGTTGTTTCGAACACTGCATGAAACAAGTTCTGCCGACTTCAGAATATCATGGGGCACAAAAATTGAAACTCCCTCTTTCACTGTTCTCCGATGTTTTCTCTTTGTTTCAGCAGTGCTGGCCTCATCAATGTCATCGTCCTCATCAGAGCTAATAGGTGAATCAATATCAGCCACATTCTCAGCATGATCACATTGCTCTCTCTCTTGTCGCTTCTCTTCTCGCATCTGCCTTTTCTGTCGCTTCTGAACCTTTTCTGTGAGTACTTTGTTTACCCCAGAGTAGGTAGCTACTCTGTCACTTAGCATGCTTTTCATAAAGAGTATGTCAGTATTGATGGCATCTTGTTCGGCCTGAGTTTTCCCCTTTTTCGCAGCCACCATGTCTTTCAACACTGTGTTCTTATAAAATTTCATCGTCAGGCTCAATTCTGATTTAAACTTCATAATTCCAGGATCATCAGCCCGTCTTCTATCCTCATTCTTTTTCATAAGCATCATGTAGTCTTTGTCATAGTAAGTTTTAATCACTCGGCCAATATTGTTCCTGCCTGTAATGGTCGGGACATTCACCTTCTGGTAATGCAAAAGCACATTGTCAATGGTGGCAGATAGAGCCTGGTCCCAATGCATATCCCGAAGGTTTGCTAACAGACATAGTAAGACCTGCCTATTAGTTGGCAGTTTGCAGCCCTTTATTTCCTTTTCTTCTTCTCGGGGTACGGTGCCCAATAACATCCTGACATACTCATCATCTTGCCGTGTATCCATGATTAAATTCTCTATTCACAACATCAAATCACTGTCAAGGGAAAAGAAAAGAGCATCATTAAAATTAAATGCAATAAAATAATACGTGGAAAATTTGTGGGTCAGCGTTCCAGACCCGGAAATGAAAATCTGATAAAATGTGCTATTTTCACACTTATTTATGAAGTTCATAAGCTGAAATAGCAATACTTGCTGGTACGACGGTGCTAGCTCAAACATGCACCGATCTCCAAGAAAATTTACAGGGGTGTTTCCTAGATGAATACACAACACTAAAACTTTGAACAGCATTGTAGGACCATTTTTTGATTTTTGGAGGGCAATGGTCACACCCTAATATATATATATATATATATATATATATATATATATATGGGATGAATTTCACAATAAAACACGTGAAATGAATGAATGCTGCAAACCCACAAGGAAAAAGAAAAACGATTCCAAGGCCTTTCGTGTATTCAAAGCTACACCTCGACGAGGTGTAGCTTTGAATACACGAAAGGCCTTGGAATCGTTTTTCTTTTTCCTTGTGGGTTTGCAGCATATATATATATATATTTAACTGCAATGACCATGCACTATATTAATGTATAGAAACGACGTAAGTATAGAGGAGTGTTCTGCACACGAGGAAGAGAAATAACGAACAAATGAAAAATGTGACCGCCCGGGAATCGAACCCAGGATCTTCCGATTGCCGGTGTAGTGGTAGCATATCTGACCGGCAATCGGAAGATCCTGGGTTCGATTCCCGGGCGGTCACCTCATTTTTCATTTGTTCGTTATTTCTCTTCCTCGTGTGCAGAACACTCCTCTATACTTACGTCGTTTCTATATATATATATTACACATATATATATACATACACACACTGATGCAAGAGAGTAATGCACATGTTGCTTATGAAAATTACTGGTATATATTTTATCACTTTTGTATTATTATTATTATTATTATTATCATCATTATTATTATTATTATTATTATTACTATTAATGAATACCAAAGAAATTTTGTACTCATATGATCGGAAATTATTCTAATTAGAGGGTTGGAGAAATTTGATGATATGGTGGTCTTTTTACATATTAAGTGATCACACCAGAAAAATGCTGTCCTGTAAGAAATGTTTTGTACACGAATTAAGATTTTTTAAAATTTTCGATAAAGTGAGAAAATAATGATTTTTTAGCCTTTTATTTGCTTATAACATAACATTTGTAAATACTACAGGCTTTTTCTTAGTATTTTATTGGCTATCCTTTATTTTTAATAAACAAATGGCATCTTTTGACATACTTGCTACATGTTTTCCCAATTCTTCTTTTGATATTGCATGAAACCAATTTCTAATAATATCTGGAATTAATTCAATTTCAGTTCTACGTTTGGAATTTGTAACTAATTTCCCTAATCTTTGCCATCAAATTTCTATCAGATTTAAATTGGGAGACAGGGACGGCCATTTGATATGACAGAATTGATTCCGAGTATAATTCACTTCTTGGCCTTTCGAGATCTATGACATGAAGCACTGTCATCATGAAAAGGAAAATCACTTTCAGTTGAAGGTTTGCGGCACTGGGCAACATTTTCTTCCCCAAAACATTAATATATTTAGCAGAATTCATGTTTCTTTCTACAGTATAGTCTTCCTACCCCAGATGCCAACACGCATCCCCAAATTATGACGGAAG
The DNA here is from genome assembly GCA_023014485.1 of Bathynomus jamesi. Taxonomy (NCBI): domain Eukaryota; kingdom Metazoa; phylum Arthropoda; class Malacostraca; order Isopoda; family Cirolanidae; genus Bathynomus; species Bathynomus jamesi. The sequence goes on from JAJOZX010002341.1 coordinate 600,379, forward strand.
TTGGATGTTTTATTCTTTGAATTATACGTTCAGGCTTGAGTTCTTCTCCAGTAAAAGTCTCGCATAGATATTTCCATTGTGGTTATTAACACAGTCGATTCATTACTATAAAAAACCTTGTTCCAATCTTCAACTAACTAAGTTTAGTGTACTTTAGCTGATGCTAGTCTACACTTACCCTGTTTTGGGGTAAAAAAGAGGCTTCTTCCTAGCTTTTCTGCCCTTCAAGCCACTTCAAGCAATCTGCTTCAACCGTTGAAGCAGAAACATTAACAGAACAGATTTCATTCCATTTTCTTTTCATTTTATTAGATGTCAATTTCCTATTTTTACGACTCAAATGTTGAAGGATTTTGTCATTTCTCGAGGTAAACTTTCTCGGGTGTTCTGAACGGAGTTTGCCTCTGATAGTATGTCACTACTGATAGTGTTTTACAGTTCTTACGATGGTTGAATGGTCACGGGAAACTTTTTTAACAATGTTCCAAGAAAGTCTCAACTTATGTAGAGCGAATATAGAATATTGATTTTCTTCAGAAAGACGGACCTTCACCATGTTCCCTATTACAATGGTACATTTCATAGAGACAGCCGAGTATTTATAGATGAGAACAAAATGTACTTATCATTTTTCACCATATCAAATTTTCCAAACCTTTTAATCAGAATAATTATACGCCATGAAATTCTCTTTGCAATCATACAAAATTTTGTAGTACTCATTAAAAGGGAAGTGAAGAAGACCAAGACTGTGGTTCCAAACATTTATTACAGACGTTTCAACCCAGAGCAAGGGTCATCATCAGTGAAACAGTAATACCGTACTTCAACAGCAATACCTGAATACTTGCTTTTATAAATATTGAACTTCTAAGTTGTTTAGAAACAAAATTACTTTTATAAAAAAAAACTTATTTCTAAATTTACGCTTCGTGTTTCACATTTTAAACTTGTGTTCGATTTATTAATTTTTTCCTTTTCTCAAAAAAACATTTAGTCGAAAATTGTTGTTTAACCTTTTACAAAAATTCTCTTGATTGTCAAAATTGTAAATGTCAACATTTAGGTCAGAACTTTAATCTTAATGTTAATTTAACTTTTCTAATTAGTCACTTAATTCCGATGGGAAAAGAATTTTAGCCTTTGGTCTTGATTTTAAATGACTTATTTTTAAGTTCAATTTTTATAACTTTTTCTGTTTTTGAGGAATTAATTCATCGAACTTCTAATCTTACCAAAACTTTACCCTTTCTTCATTACCATTATGTTAATGATAGCAAATGTTTCGTTCATAATTTTTTTTTTACAGTTTCAGAAGTTATCGTTCCTTCTGTCCTCTATTTTCAAAAAAGGAACTTCAACATTCTTAAATCTTTGCAATATGATGACTCGGTTGCGAATAAGTACTGCTACTCTCTTTTCCACCAATCCTCATATTTTCGGATTGGAGAAATCTTCTCTCCTTCGCTCACTAAAACTTTCAGTTCAAAATACAGTTTTTACCTTTAACAACGCCTTATATCAACAAATTGACTGCATGGCAATAGGTTTTCCTCTTGGATCTTCGTTTGCCAACAACTTCGTTGCTCATCATGAATGTATTTGGCTCTAGAACTGCCCTCCAGCTCTCTCTCTCTCTCTTCAGTAGTCCAGAATCCAGATCGGCTGTTGGAGGCGCGGCGGTCATTGACGCGGCTGCGCCCTCCACCCCGGAGCTTATTGATAGGATAGCCGCCCTGGAAAGGCGGTCCAGTGGCGGATTGGACAGAGCTCGAGACCGCGGAGAAAGGGTAGAGGTGCAACCGGGGGCCGGGGTGCAAAATCAATGTCAGGAATCGCCAGCGACTCACGTGGAATGCACGGAACCGGGACGCAAGGTGGAGGGGAAGGGAGGGCGCAAAGAAGGTGCCGATAGAGAAGGGTTGGAAAGGGCCGACAAAGAAAAAGGGTGGGAAGGGGCCTACTGATGGCCCAAAGAAACCGAAGGATGTAACTGCCGGTCGGGGTGGGTCGGGTGCTGTAAGTGCGGCTGACTCTACTGGTGGCGACGGGTAACGAAATGTATCGGGCAAGAAGGCTGCGAAGCCGAAACCTGAGACCCCGGTTGCCGCTATCAGGACCTCCAACCGCTTTAATCTCCTGTGCGCGAAGGAGGAAGACACCGTTTTGATTGGGGACTCACAGATCAGGGGCCAGGAGAAGTACTTTGCTTCGGCAAACTGGGACAGGAGGAAAGTAAGGTGCTTACCCGATCGGGGAACGGCGCACTTAAGGAAGGAGTTAGAGAAACTGCGCGTGGCTAGTCGGAGGACTGCGATCGTTGTCCACGCTGGTGGCAACGACCTGTTCCTCAAAGGCGGTAGGGTAGGTTCGACGAAAGGGATCATCATCGAGATCATGTCTCTTGCGGATGATCTAAAACTTAAGACAGACGGGGGTATGTTGATGGGTATTTTACCGCGGATGAATGTTAGTGACCACGCGCTCAGTAAGGTCATTGGCATCAACGAGAGGGTGCAAGACTTGTGCGTTCCACTGGGCGTGAGGTTTGTTGACCCCTTCAACGCGTTTTCGGGGAGGTGGGACCTTTATCAGAGGGATGGTGTTCACCTTAGTGTCAAGGGTAAGGGTGTGCTAGGCGAGCTGCTTGACAGGCACCTATACCGTATGGTGAAGTCAAGTCCGGGGATTGATGACGGGCCCCCACCGGGGAGAGATGCTCTTGAGCCGGTGGTGGACGTACCTTCAACTGAACAGTGCGTCCATGTACATTGTACACTGTACAGTAAGGTGGAGTGAAAATATCATTTTGGATTTTTAATTTACTTGAGTGTGGAAAAGTTGCCAATGGGCTTTAGAAACAAGCATGTGAAATTATAATACAATTGAAGCATTGCTTGATTGACCACCAGCGATTTTAATATATGGCATATTTCATGTTTTAACGATCGCTTTGCCCATCAGGAGTCATCCAAGATGCTGGTCTTTCATCCATGTTTATGCAAATAATTAACAGCTTAGTTTGCTGTAGACTGTGTTATTGCATACTTGAGGTTGACATTTAAGATTACAACATGTGTGGAATGTAAATTAATGGCAATTACAGAGGGTGGCCAAATTATTAGAGCTGATGTGAGTAAGTGAGATAAGAAAGAGTTTAGTTAACCATACATTGATTTAATGCTAGTTTCAGTGATGGTAGTGATTTGGTGCGATAACATATGCAGTCCGTGAGTCAGAGGGGATGGGAGATTGGGAGTGGGGGGAGAGTGAGTAATATGCAAAGCGCGGCTGCTCCGCCAAGCTCAGTGCACATGTGGCAGTGAGAATTGAAGGTTATTTGTGCTATCATCATTTTTTCGTGAAACTTGATATTAAAAGTAAGTTAATTACATATTGATATCTGTTTATAGGTGTTTGACAAGTGAGTGTGACAGTATTAATTTGATATTTCTTTTTCTTGCAGAAATTCTTTAATAGTCTTACATTGCTTACAATTTATAATAATTGTTTTTTTTTTTTCAGAATGGAAATTATTACGAGGGAGAAGGCGGCATGTGTGATTTTTGGCGCGCCACGCGAGATACCCACAAATGTTCTTCCCACCTACGTTGATGTTATGAAGGCTTACATCCATACAAGACAACAGCTGACAACGAAGAATAACAAATATCCACCGTTCGCCGAAGTATCAAAAAAAGTTTGCGTTGATGTTGAACTTGTTTGGGAGAAAGCGTCTCTTCCGACCGTGACGCACGGACGAGTGATTGAAACGCTCAGACCGTACAACGAGAAATACAAGAAAATCTTGAAACCATACAAGGCTCGGAAGGACAACGACAACTACAAGCAACAACTTGAACAGTTCAGAGAAGACGCAGATAAACTCTTCGACATTAGCAAATGCAAATGTGTAGATTTCGTCATGAGCTGTAAGTGCGAAAGAGCGGACAAAGTACCACTCAAAGAAAGAAAGTTTCTAGAGGACCAGAGAGGAGCCAGAAAGATGATTATAGGAGGCATCGATTTGGTGGAAACAACAAAGCTACAGAAGAAAATATCCAGGAAAGTCTGTGAATCGAGAAGACACAGCATTCACCAAGAACAATCGAAGCAGCAATGCAATTCTGGAAGCTACAATGAGGAAGACAAGGACGACGACACCGACAACAGCGACGAAGAATACACCCTATCTAAGTCACACTGTAAACCTGATCTATCGACACTGGAGAGTAAACGTCAAAGAATGACGATGACTGTACGATTACCATGTTTGGCTAAAGCGTGCGATAGAACGGGCGTCTCAGATCGAGCAGCAGCCGTTATTGCCTCATCCGTGCTACAAGACATTGGAATTGTGTCTACAAATGACACCTCCAAAGTCATTGATCGTAGTAAAATTCGCCGAGAAAGAAGTAGAACTCGTCAAGAACTGACAAAACTAGACAGCAGTATGACAGACTTGCCTGGATTGTACTTCGACGGTCGAAAGGATAGAACGATGAAAAATGTACGAGACGCCGCAGGACATGGCCACCGGGACAGAGATACAGAAGAGCACGTCAGCATTATTTGTGAACCAGGTTCATCGTACTTTGGACACGTGACGCCGTCAAGTGGATCAAGCAAGGCGATTTCCAAAGTAATCTTTGAATGCTTGGCTGCGCGAAGTGTGGATCTCGACAGTGTGAAAGTCGTCGGATGCGACGGAACCGCTGTCAACACTGGACATAATGGCGGAGTTATTCGGCAGCTTGAGGAATTACTACAAAAACCGCTGCAATGGCTCGTGTGCTTATTACATGCTAACGAGCTCCCCTGCGACACCTGTTTCAGCATTTAGATGGAGCAACTACAGGACCTAAGTGCTTCTCAGGACCGATAGGGAAATCTCTCACAGCATGCACGGAACTCCATATAACATCGTATGAACCTATATCTCCATTACAGCCACTGCCGCATGTTGACGTGAAGGACCTGAGCACTGACCAGCAGTACCTGTGGCAGATGTGTCAAGCTGTCAGTGAAGGACACTGTCCCTGTGATCTAGCATTGCGAAAACCGGGACCATTGAACCACTCGCGATGGTTGACAACTGCCAACAGAATCCTCCGCCTCTATGTTGGCCTCGATGCACCATCCAACATCAAAACTCTTGTCACATTCATCATCCGGGTCTGCGCCCCAACATGGTTCGCCATCAAGACGCAGCCATCATGCAAAGATGGAGCCAAACATCTGCACGGGATGATGGTGAGAACACGGTACCTCAGCTCCTCTCTAAAGAAAGTCGTCGACCCGGTGATTCGGCGAAACGGCTTCTGCGGACACCCCGAGAACGTGCTATTAGCCATGATCACAGATGAGCGACCACATATAAGGGAACTCGGACTCAGAAGAATCATGAAGGCAAGATCACATGTGTCTGCAAACAAAATCCGCAGGTTTCGAGTGCCACCGCTCAACCTCGACGCGACTGAATACCAGGACATGGTCGATTGGCAGACTTTGACCGTGACGTAGCCTCCTGTTACGATGGATATGACGGACAACGAATTGAACGACATGATCTCTGCTCAAATTTCACCAAGTGTCCTCTTCCCTCGCTTCCCTTGTCACACACAGGCGGTGGAAAGATGCGTGAACCTAGTTACCGAAGCTTCAGCCGCTGTGTGTGGCGAGACGTCCCGCCATGGATTTATTCGGGCTCGCGTCGCTTCTCGGCAGCTTATGCCGAAACTTGAGTCTAAACGTGACTATCAATTCTGAATTAACCATGCATGCATAACTCAGACTCTATCGTTAGCATAATAGTGTGCCAAAATAACTAAAAATATATAGTCTGATGTTTACTCGTATTTTAGGTATTTTTGTGTAAAATCGTATATTATTGTAAACTTATAACGTCTGGTGGTCGATCAAAAGATTGTCTGATTTTAATAAACTTTTTTGCATATTGTTCTATTAGTCCATTGGCAACTTTTAAAACCTCAAGTAAGTTAAAATTCACAAAAAGAAATTTTTGGGCCATTTTCACTCCACCCTACTGTACAGGTGGGTGACCCTCCTTCCCCGTTGGAGGGGGCTCAGGCTCCTGCGGAAGTTGCCGCCTCGTTGGTGAGGGGCTCTTCAATTCCCGACAGCCTTGGCTGTTCGGGAAACAGGTCGTGCTAGGGGGCGGTCAGAATAGGGAAGGCTCCCTCCGTGCAGTGCTTTTTAATCTTAGCATCAGAATACCAGGATATCGTTGCTATCACCGAGTCCTGGATTCATACTGTTGGTAGGGACTACGTTAGGGAGTTCGAGATTCCCGGGTATAGAATGTTTCACAAGGACCGCACCCGTGGGGAAGGGGTACTAATATACGTTAGGGACACGTGGAGTCCGGTTGACTGCCAGTTCCGATCGGAACGGGAGCTGCTTGGCGTCGATCTGAACCTGGGAGGGACGAACTATAGGTTAATCTTTGTGTACAGACCTCCGCATCTCTTCCTCGAGGAGGATACAACCCTGTACACCGAACTCCGTAGCCTGCTAGGGGACAGGGTGTGTGTGTAGTTTTAGGAGACTTCACCTGTCGCGGCATAAAGTGGAAAGACAGGACTGCTGATGTCGAAGGGAGGAGGCTAGTTGACTTTGCTGATGAGAACTTCCTCACTCAGTGGGTCAATGGGCCTACACGAGGTGAAAGCGTCCTAGACTTAGTATTCAAGACTGAATACAACCTCGTCACTGGCCTCACCTTAACGAATCGTTGGGCGGGAGTGATCACGGTCTGATTAGGTTCTGTGTCTGTGACCCATGGGTGAGGCGTAGTAACTCGAGAGGCCGTAAGCTCGACCTACGGCGGGCGGACTTTGTTGGCCTCCGGAATAGCGTAGGTAAGATGGGGTTAGAGGTGGGAGGCGATGTTGAGGGAGTGTGGAGTGCATCGGACCGTTTTATGGTGATGCAGTCTGCTGCCATACCCTCAAAACTGGTCACCCATGCTTCAACGCAGCCTAAGTGGTTCAGTCGTGACATCGCTTCGGCTATCCGAAATAGGAAAGCTGCGTATAGGAGGGCGAAGGCCAATCGTTCTCATGAGAACACTGACGCGTATGTCCGCCTGTGCAGGGAAGTGAAGGCGAAGGTTAAGCTAGCCAAACGTAACGAAGAACTACGGGTGGCAAGCCTCTGCAAGGGGAACCCTAAGGAGTTCTTCAGTTATGTTAATAGTAGAAAGCCCAGCGGCGTTCTGCGGACCTCCGACGCGAACATCGCTAATGTGCTGAATGAGTACTTTGCGGGAGTGTTCACCAGGGAGGACACCCGCGTCATCCCCGAGCCAGGCGTCAGGCACGAAGGTGTTGGCCTGGATAGTGTTCGGTGTACCGCAACAGTCGTTGCCGATAGAATAGACAAATTGAGCGCGTTTAAGGCTCCTGGGCCAGACCAGTTCCTCCCCAGGGTCTTGCGGGAAGTGCGCGACCAGGTGGCTCCCCACCTGGCTACAGTCTTCAACAAATCGTTGGAGACGGGCCAGGTGCCTGGTGACTGGAGGGAAGTCAACGTGACCCCTATCTTTAAGAAAGGGGATCACGAAAGTCCAGGGAACTATCGTCCCATTAGTCTCACTTCGGTTGTAGTTAAATTACACTGGCTAACAAAATGAAACCTTTTTCTCATCACAAACATGATCATACTTTTCTTAATGTAGTTTTCGCGCTGATTCCGAATCTGGTTTTATTTTTTTTCTAGCACGTATAGTTATATAGATACACTGGTTTTGATATTTTTAAGTTTTTGATATTGCTATAAGAAAATTTATGGATGTATAGATCACACTTAGGAATGCTAAACAACAAATACATCATATACCTTATTCAATGTACTTATAAATAAAGAATATATACATTATTTTATTAAAAGCGCTGGCTGTGAGTGTGATTTCCTTTTGTAAATTTGGCCTGGATTGTCACGATACAGCATCCAACAATGGTCCGCCATCATGCTTTCATTCCAATATCCTTGGTAGCGCTTCTCCATCATCTGAATATCTTGATGGAAGCGCTCTCCTTGCTCGTCACTCACTGCACCAAGGTTTTCAGGAAAGAAATCTGAGTGGGAATGCAGGAAGTGAATTTTTAACGACATTCGACACTCCATTTCTTTGAAGGCATCAAGGAGGTTCTTGACTCCATCCTTATACGCAGGTGACTTGTTGCTTCCAAGAAAGTTTTCACATATCCATTTGAACGCTAGCCAAGCCTTCAATTCCAGCGGACTTAGGACTTTTTCAAATTCAGTGTCATTCAAAACCTCCCTTATTTGTGGCCCAACAAAAATTCCTTCCTTCAATTTTGCTGCAGTAACCTTCGGAAATTTCCTTGAAAGGTATTGGAACCCTTCAGAATTGACTTTACCCATTGCTTTAACAAAATTCTTCATTAAACCAAGTTTAATGTGAAGAGGTGGCAGATAGATCTTTTGGGGATCCACTAAAGGGACAGACTGGACATTGCTTATCCCTGGGACATATGTATACCTAAGTGGCCAGTCACTGTCGTATTTGATTGCCTTAAGTAGTATATCCATATTGTCATATGTCTCTTTTAGATGGACGGAATGGGCAATGGGGATGGATGGCATTATATTACCATTATGCAAAAGAACTGCTTTCAGGCTTCTCTGCGACGAATCAATAAAGAGGCGCCACTCAGATGCCACATACGTCTGAGATATGGCTGTAAATAGTCCATTGATGTCATGGCAATAACAGAGAGGACCGTCTACTGAAAAGAATGCTGTTAATTCAAAATTCCGCTTTCGGTAGTAACTAATACGAACATTGTTCTCAAGTAAATTGTTCTCTTTTAGTCTTGAGGCGAGAAGCTCTGATTTCTCTTTAGACAGCGATAAGTCTCTAACAAGATCATTCAACTGTCCTTGGGTTAACTTTTTAGGCTCTAAATGTCTACCTTCAAAAGTGTACTCTGGTTCTGTAGATGGTCCGGAAACGCCAGTTGCACCTTTATCACTTTCCATGTCATCTATGATAGAATCTAGCCTATCACTTGGGGGAATTGGAATGGGCAATGTTTCATCATGTTTTACTGGTCTACGTGCTGAATCCAAGTTTGGATATACAATCTGGCGTTTGTTCTTGGCAGAAAACCCCATTAAGTTCACACTACAAAAATAACAGTCTTCATGATGATCTCTCGGCTCCCTCCATATCATGGGTATGGCAAATGGCATTGAAGCTTTCTTTTTGTTAAGCCAATCACGTAATCCATTTGAACAGCCAGAACAGATTTGATGTGGCGCCCATGGTTTATCTTGGTCACCTAGATGGCAACCAAAGTATAGCTTGTATATTTTCTTAATGTCAGTTGTAATACTTCGTCGCTGTGTTTTAGTTGTCAACTGGCCGCATGCGAAACAGAACTTGTCAGGGTCATTCTTACATTGTCGAGGCATGTTGACTGACCTGAGCAAACTATAAATTCAAAAAAAATGTACACCAACTTGACACAACAAGTTCTTGGACTGGACTGATCTTTTGACACACAAAGCACGGCGTTGTTGCCTGAATCACAATGCTGCTAGACGTAAAAGCTCACACCTGAAATACATAAGATGTATAATTAAGATAATTGAAATAAATAAGATGAATAAACTAAAAAAACACAATAAAATAAACACAATCAAATGTTGAAATATTAGTATTTTGCCTATTTAAAATGGTTAAATCTGTGTAGTTATATATATGCCTTCATCTTGAAACCTATACGTGCTAGAAAAACTCTGAATGCAGTTTTGGAATCAGCGTGAAAAATGCTATCCAGCCACCACAAATTTTACTCTGATGAAAAATCTTTGTTGACCAGTGTTATTAGAGGGGATAATAGTGGATAGGATCGTTGACCATTTGGATTCCTACAAGCTGCTTGGTGACTCCCAACATGGGTTTAGACGGCATAGGTCGTGTCTCACCAACCTGCTCGAGTTTTTCCACGTCATGTTGAGTGAGTATGATAAGAGTAGGGCGATTGATATACTTTATCTCGACTTTGAGAAAGCCTTTGATAAGGTGCTTCACCGCCGGCTAATGGCCAAGGTCCGCGCGCTGGGTATCGGTGGGGAAGTAGGTAGCTGGATAAAACTTGCTGAAGAATAGGCGGCAGAGGGTTGTAATTAAAGGGGCTAACTCGGGTTGGGCCACGGTCACTAGTGGGGTTCCTCAGGGTTCCGTTTTGAGGCCACTGTTGTTTATCATTTACATAAATGATATCGACGATGGCATCGTCAGTCGGATCGCTAAATTCGCTGATGACAGAAGCTTGGGGCCAATGTTGGGACGCCAGAGGCGATCGAGCAATTGCGTGCGGACCTACGTAGGATAGGAGAGTGGTACGAAAAATGGCAAATGCCGTTTAACTTGGGTAAATGCAAGGTCATACACACTGGCTACGCCAATCCCAAATTGGACTATCTCCATGTTGGGAAGTAATATCGACGCCACTGATTTGGAAAAGGACTTGGGTGTGCTAATTAGCAGCGACCTTAAGTTTACGAAACAGTGCGTAGAGGTGGAAAAGAAAGCCCAGAAAACTGTTGGGTTATATCAGGAGGCAATTTCGATTTCGGAGCAAGGAGATTATGCTCTCTCTGTACAATTCTCTGGTTCGGTCGCACCTGGAGTATGCTGTTCAGTTCTGGTCGCCCCCCCTCAGGAAAGATATTGAGAGGCTGGAGCGAGTCGAGGCGAGGACCACAAAGTTAATTCCTTCCGTTAGGCATATGGGCTACAATCGACGCTTACGCGCCCTGAATTTGTTTTCGCTGGAAACTTGGAGGCTGCGCGGTCAACTTATCGATGTTTTCAAGCTCTTACACGGGTTCAACGATGTCGATTTTAGAAGCATGTTTAGTTTAAATGATAACTCAACTCGCAACAATGGTTGGAAGTTGGATTTGAAACGGTTTAGCACTAGTGCGTGTGGGCATTACTTTACCTATAAAATCTGTGATACGTGGAACAGGCTACCCTCAGAAGTTGTGAACAGTTCCCCTGTGGATCAGTTCAATAAAAGGTAAGACCGAATCTTGCACACTATTTGAGGGTGTAAGAATTTTTTCCTGGCACCCGTTGCCATTGGTACCTCCCCGGTATGGGCCGCAAGGCCTTTTGAGGTACTTCTTTTCCTTGTAACACTCTCTCTCTCTCTCTCTCTCTCTTCTCTCTCCTCTCTCTCTCTCTCTCTCCTCTCTCCTCTCTCTCTCTCTCTCTCTCTCTCTCTCTCTCTCTATATATATATATATTATATATATATATATATATATAATATATCCCGTACCTCACGTAGTAAAGAAATTTTTCCCATTAAAAAAGGAAACCGGAACCCTTTATGGTATGATCGATGACACAGAGCTCTGATCGGTAGAGAGGATTCATATTAAAACTTTTGTGTTTCACTGAATTAATTTTCTCTTTTATTTTTTACTTTCCAACTTTTGCGTTCTGTTATAGAATCACACTTTGTAAGCCTCCTTTCCTTTTCTTTGTTGAACCTTTTTTTCAAAATTTTCCTAGCAGAACCACGAAAAACTTTTTAAAAAATCCTATAAAAAATAAATAATTAAATACAGCGAGTGTCAGTAGGAAGTGATTTTCACAGATTTAGTAATTAGCTCCAACTTTTCTCATTTGCTCTGTAAATTTCAACAGAACGAAAAGTTTTAAGTTTAAAATTTTAAAATGAAGTTTTGTTAAACATTTTATGAAGTTTACCTGAATTAGGAAAAGAATTTGTTTTTCCTTTCATAGTTAATGCCAACTTCTTGAAAATTCTTGCTAGCACTTTATTTAGTTTTTTTATATAGTTTTACTTTCACACTTTTTACTTTTTAACATTTTCTTTTAGACTACGTGGAAAAATTTATCCACCCAAAATCGAATGACATTATTTTCTTTTTAGTAAAAATATTGGATCACCCGAAGATCAGGGCCCCCAGCCTTCTTTAGTTAGCTTTATAAGGCTAACTAACGAAAATATAACGACCTAACCTAACCAATCGTCAAGGGCGTACAGTTGACCTAACGATTGGTTAAGTTAGGTCGTGATATTTTCGTTAGTTAGCCTTATAAGGTTAACTAAAGAAGGCTGGGGGCCCTGATCTTCGGGTGATCCAAAATATTTAATTAAATTATTTAAGTTAATATACTTATATTGAGATAAGCAAGTTGTTTATATAAGTAGATTTTGTTAGTTAAATTTAGAAAAGTTTAAAAGAAAATAATACTTAAATAATATTTTTTTACAGGGTGTAACAGACGTCCGTTCTCGTATGGAACTCTTTTTCCAATATTTTATTTAGCGACGAGGCTTGTTTTCATTTAAATGGAACAGTCAATGGCCACAATTATCGTTACTGGAACGACGAGCGTGTACTGGATTAATTGGTAAGTTGATTGTATTGTTTGTAATGTATAGTTAAAACTATTTTCTCGTTCAATTCTGTTATATCTTATTTCCCTATAAGAACGGACTTTTGTTACGCTCTGTATATCCGAAAATAGGATTAATAATACATTTCTATTCGTTGTTTAACTTTCAACTTTTTAGAAAATGGAACATTAACTTAACAGTATTTACATTTAATTTAACTTTAACATTTATTTAACTTAACAATATTTACATTTAACTTAAGGAAAAAAAAAGAGAAATAAATCTAATCCTTTAAGTTGGTACAACGAAATTAGTTTCTTAGAAGTTACAATCTCTCGGTAAAATTATCGTGAAACTATACTGTATATTTTTCTATTTTTTTCAACTTTATATACGTAAGAGATAAACGAGTCTTAAAAGGGTTCAACTGGAGTCCTTATCGACGTCTCCATTCAACGGAAGAAAGGACAGAAAACAAGAATATTCGAAATGAAAAGGAAACCAGAAAAGTTGCTACCCAAAAGGAAATTACACTGAAACTCGTCGCAACTCGATGAGAAATATATTTTTTTTCTTTCTGCAATATCATAAATGGTGAAAATGTTTCCCATTCACTTCAAAGAACGTTTCAGTGTAATGCAGTTAATCAATGTAATTTAAGTAATGTAATTCATTTTAAGTAACGATCTTCCGGATATCGTCAGTTAGGTTTACATATTGAGAAAAATATTCCATCTTATTATGTTCTCTAAGCAGGAATTTGGAGTATGATAAATAATCAGAGTTTCGATATGAAGAACTTATGCATTGTGGCAGGTGTACGATAAATGCGTTCACACTCCCAGCATTCCTCATACGCATGACATAACCTAATTAACCTAACCTAGCCAAACCTAACTTATAACCTTCGTTATATCACTTTTTTATGATAGTCCGAAGTTATGAGAACATCATTGATGTACATATGCGCACGTGCGTGTGGCAGAAGTGTAAAGTAAAAAAACACACACACACACATATATTTGAATCAGAGTCGCGTGGTTCCAGAGACAGCGCTTCTACAGATCACACCATCTGAACTATTTACGTGGTAGAACTGACTTTAAAACCACGCGATGGTCGTGGGTTCGAGTCCCAATGGCTACTGGTTTCCTACTTTATTGCCTTTTCCATCCAAAATATGTTATTATGTAATTGGGTTTGTATGCTTTGAAGTGCTGGAAAAAGAAAGGAGACCATCCATTTTGCCGTTAACGAATTCAGAGAGCCAAGATGGAAGGCAAGAGACCATGACTTGCTATAGAATTTATGGTATACCATCTAGGGTCACTAAAAGCAACGCACTCACGGGTATATAAAGAAGGATTTTGTAAAAGTTTTCTTTTAAAGTAAAGTGAAATTTACATTTCAGGATAAATTTGAAGCGAATATGTACGTAAATACAAGGTTAAAAGGAACGATATACGCCTGTACATGACAAAGGCATTATAAATGAAAAGATAAAATAAACCTTCCATAAACTGCTGACAAAAGAACTTTATTGTACCTCAGTATGGCTGAAGCGGGAAATTTTCTAGACAGGCGAAGCGAAATTTTTTTTTAGAAACAATGGTATGCGTTCAAAGAGGATAATTTTTCATTGAAATTTTATGAATTATTATGAAAATTTAAAAGCAGAAAATGGACTTGAATTTTATTTAAAAAAATATTATAATTTCATTAAACTTAGAAATTATTATGTCCTCCGCAGTTGAACCAAGTTAAATTTAGGTTAATATTCTGTGTGCAGCCTGAGGATCAATCAGACTATTCCCAAAATTTAGTTTAAAACACACTGATTAGAGAGGCCAAATTATCTCGTCTCTTTAAGTGGGTCATTTTTACTCGATAAATTTCAGTAAGAAACAAAGTTAACTAAGATAAAAAATGTGTATATATATAAATTTTTGGAGCACCTCAAGATCAGGGCCCCCAGCCTTCTTAGTTAGCCTTATAAGGCTAACTAACGAAAATATCACGACCTAACCTAACCAATCGTTAGGTCAACTGTACGCCCTTGACGATTGGTTAGGTTAGGTCGTGATATTTTCGTTAGTTAGCCTTATAAAGCTAACTAAAGAAGGCTGGGGGCCCTGATCTTCAGGTGATCCAAATTTTTAAACCGCCATTAATTCTTTTGGATCACCTGAACATCAGGGCCCCCCAGCCTTCGTTAGTTAGCCTTATAAAGCTAATTAATGAAAATACCACGACCTAATCTAACCAATCGTCAAGGGCGTACAGTTGACCTAACGATTGGTTAGGTTAGGTCGTGATATTTTCGTTAGTTAGCCTTATAAGGCTAACTAAAGAAGGCTGGAGGCCCTGATGTTCAGGTGATCCATTTTTTTTCAAAAAGAATTGAAAAAACATTTAAGATGAGTACCAATGTAAGAGACTACCATTTTATAAATTAATGAAACGTGAATGAAATCACCGTAGATAAAAATCATGTGTTCAGCCTAGTTTGTTAGTTTGTGAGATAAAATAGGTCACAGACATAACGTGGAAATGACCTGATCTAAGAGTAACTTCTTGCTTTCTCAAAAGATATATTAGACCTTAGATACATTTTGAAAATCCTTTCGTCATCATCGAAGTTTTCTTTTGAATTAACTTTTCCAAAATAAAATAACGGAAGAGACAGATCTGGTAAAGACGGAGCTAAACAGAACCTAGCCCAGCTAGCTAAAATCAATCAATGTTAGGCCAAAGCTTTTATAAATCTTCACAAATCAAACGTGACCATCATCATTAACTTTATTATATGCCTACTTCTTAATAATTCATATTCAAGGTTTAAAATCAGATCAAATTTACTAAACAAAATTAATTATTTGATTTTTAAAAAAATATGGAAAAAATTAGTCCAAGATTTTGCATATTTAACGGATATACATTTGAAATACTTATGGGGGAGAAAAATTTATAATGAGTTGTAATGAACCTTTAACATCATAGCCTTGTTCAGTCTTTTCATACCTAAAATTAGAAAGCTAAACAAATATGCTTTCATTTCTAATATTGGACGAGATATTTGAATATCTCAAACGGTTCTCATTATCACAGTTTCTGAATGGGTTTTGTTTCTAGCCCTTTTGCTTTTCTTGAGGGCCCTTGCTATTGTTCTTATATATACATACTGTGTGTGTGTGTGTGTGTGTGTGTGTGTGTGTGTGTATTAAATGATTTCAACAAATACTCACGTTTCCTTCATATGAATTTTGGGTTAATATTGAATTTTACTCCCAGTCACAAGCAGTTGAACAAGTACTATATATTGAATTGCCATTAAAAACTGACTCAAAAAATATATATCTTATCTTGTGCAAAGTTGTTCAAATGTACTTTTTTTTAATAAAATATATTTCCCTGTTTTGGCTATAATGTACTTTTTTTCATAAAATATTTTTCCTGATTTAAAGTTACTCTCATCCTCACTACTGTACGAGTACAAGAGTGACGTTTGCTTTTGCAGAAATCGCTCCTGACGAAGAAGCCGTCTTGGAGAGCATCACGCTCTGTCAGAAGACACAAGCCCTCAACTTTACCATCCTGATAGTTTCTTGCCAGCTCAGGGTGTGCATCACACTGAATATAAATACGCGTGATTGGGAGATTGCCTCTGTACTTTGTAATACCCAGTTCCACTTTTCCAGGGCAGACTACTTGAGGGCGTGCGTCTTTTGGCAGAGCATATTGCTCTCCAAGATGGCTCCTTCGTTGGGAGTGACTCCTGCAGAAGAGATCACCCTTTCTGTAGAGTGGTGAGGACAAGAGTAATTCTCTCGTGTGGCAGGCGGGAACATTATTGAATTGTGGTTATTTGCAGTTTCAAAGCGGGCTAAGTAGTCGCCAGTGTTGTAACACCGCTTCTTGTTGATCAGCGAAAGTGAGTGACATTGGGTCTGGATGAGGGACCGTCTTCCGCGTTCAGATTATGTATCGACCAGTGGTTCGGATCCCACGTAAAGCTGTAAGTCCCCTCCGTCATATGACCTTAGATGTTGCGAAGGAGGGAGGTGAAACAACCCCATCGGCTATCATTGACAAAAAAGCATAAAACAAAATAGAAACCTGAAAAATAAAGAGAACCAATCTTTTAAAACTTAAAAAACAACAACTGAGAAGTGAATATTTCCAATGACGAAAATTGAATTGAGTTGCTAAAGCCACAATAATAAATGGATTTACTGAATCAAAGCTTCGACCAATTCTAAGGTCTTCATCAGCCACTAGCACCTAATGAAGACTTTATAATAGGTTGAAAGCACTGAGAACCAGCACGGTTTCCGATCAGGAAAATCGTGCCTATCACAACTGATACAACATTATAACAATATAATTGATGTACTCGAAAACAATGAGAACTATGATGTAATATACATGGATTTTGCTAAAGCATTCGACAAGTAAGAATTGATTCATACTGAGGTGTTAGCTATAGGAGAAAGCATCTCTTACTAACCTAAGAGAATCATGAGCTCCACTTAGCCACGCTAATAGTATGAATTGAAGTATGAAGATTTTAAAATACTTTCCTCAGCTAATAATAAACAAGACCTTTGAATCCTAGATTATAAAGAAAGAGAAACCAAACTTAAATACTGATAAAACTTCTATTTCTTCATATATTTTTTAAAATTATAAAAAATGACGAAATAAATATTAGAAAATAATGTTTGGAGCAAGTGTAGTTTACGAATCCAGGACAAAAACTCACTGGGCAAAAACTCACCAGACAAATGTTTTTGCGAAATACATACACTCTAGTCTAGATCTTAGGATTTTACTCATTGTAGATAATTACTCTTCATGTTTTAAATTGTTCTGTTTCTAACCAAATCGGTATACTAATGTAGTTTTGGTCACCGATTTAAAAAATAACTTTCTTTTTGTGGAGAAATTAAAAACAAACATGTTAGCGCACTTAAAATAACTAATGTGTTTTTAACGAAAATATCATGACTTAACCTAACCAATCGTCAAGGGCGTACAGTTGACCTAACCGGGCATTCAATTGACCTAACCGGGCATTCAATTGACCTAATTGGGCATTAATTCTTGATTTTTTCTGTTACTTAAGATCTTAAGATCTAGATTAGAGTGTATGTATTTCGCAAAAACATTTGTCAGGTGAGTTTTTGTCCTCTTTTGCATTTAAGTAGTGAGTTTTTGTCCGTGAGTTTTTGTCCAGTGAGATTTTGTCCGTGCCCCAGTTTACGTCCCACTGACGACGCAAAATGGGACTCAAACTACACTGGGTCAAAGTTGAGGAACGTAAACTACACTAGGATCTTTAGGAGACATTTTTTAAATGAATCCATCAAATAAAACGTTAAAACTAATGAAAATATTACGACTTAACCTAAGCAATCGTCAATTTATATATATATATATATATATATATATATATATATTATATATATATATATATTCGACTGTCCCTCCACCCTTTCTTTTTCCGCTGTCTTTCCTCTCACTTTTTCTTTGTTTTTCCACCGAGATATGCCCTTTTAAATAGAGGCGAATCGGTTCTTCCCGAACTTAAAAATATATATATATATATATATATATATATATATATATATATATATATATATATATATACAGGGCGTCCCAAAAAAATGTATACACACTTTAAATAATTATAAAGGCAGTGTTTATTAAAATACATTTCATTTTCAAAATGTAATAGAATCTACAGACATTATTTAATTGTTTTGTCAACGCCTGTTTTCAAACCGACGTCCGTTCTGGTCCAGGCACTGCTGATAACGCGAAGCAATGGAATCGCAAACATCACGAAACATTTCGTTTGGTATTTGTGTGCATTCTCGTTCAATGGCTGCTCTCAATTCAGCGACTGTTGCAGGTTTTATAGCGTAGACTTTGTCTTTTAAGTATCCCCATAAAAAAAAGTCTAGTGGTGTGAGGTCTGGTGAACGCGGAGGGTATTCTACGAAACCCCTTCGTCCAATCCACATCCACATCGTGCCAAGTACCACTCGCAATACTGTACTCTTCGGTCCGGATCATCTTCATTAATAGCATGGACTAATCTTGGAATGTAACTTTTCCATTGACAGCGCTTCAAAATGTGTTGGACAGACGATTCTGAAATTCCTACCTCACGACTCGCTTGCCGCACAGATTTTCTTGGACTTTGGTGATACGTTTCCAGTACTCTTTCTTGCTTTGTGGGGCTTGTCGATGTCCGTGGTCTTCCGGAACGCTTCTTGTGGACATTCTGAACAGTTCCATCGGCTTCAAACTTATCTCTAATTCGAGTGATGGTAAGTCGCGTTGGTGGATCTGTTTGAAACTCCCTCCTAAACTGTCTTTGCACTTCAACTGCGTTTTTACACTTCCAGTAGCATTTTAGAATGAATTTCCTTTGTTCAAAGCTTAGTCTGACTGCCATTATTAATTCTAATGGGTTTAACTTGGAAAGAAAGAAACATCAATTGAGCTATCAGCTGTTAAAGTGTGTATACATTTTTTTGGGACGCCCTATATATATATATATATATATATAATATATATATATATATATATTATATATATATATGAAAAATTATTTCACGAAAGTGACACGTGAAAAGTATTTATGATGAATAAAACCACGAAGGAAAAAGAAACACAAAGGGGTGCTCAAGCGCTTTTCGTCTAATGAATCCTCAGGAAACACTGAGTGGAAAGGACAGATCAAGGCAATATATAGGTTACAAAAATAAACATACATACATACATATTCATATATATACATATATATATATATATATATAATAATTATAAACATATACATATATATAGTAAGCATAGAAAAAAAAAATTGTGGGAGGAGCCAACATTTATATGGTCACAGAAGAATAAAGAAATAAAAATAAATATAAATATAAATTGAGAAAAAATTAATTACAAAATAGTGCCTTAGTGATATATATGTCACAGCCTAAATAATCATAAAGAAATAAACAGGCAAAAAAAAAACCCATAAATACACATACATACATATATATATATATATATACATATATATACACATATATATATATATATATATATATATATATATATATATAAAAGACATTTTAGCACTTTGGCCGACCTTCCATATAAATTCAAATGGCTTTTTTATGGAACAGGTCACAAAAGAATAAAGAAATAAAAATAATATAAATATTGTAAGTGGAGTCTACCAATTCAAGCTCAAGAGGGAGGTTTTACAATCGATTTAATAGATGCTGCCAAATTGATATATATGTCACATTATTAAAAAAAAAATGAAAGATAAATTTTAAGAGAGGCACACCAATTTATAAGGGAAAATTACCACATATGCATATTATAGTCACAAACGAATACAAAAGTACAAGTAAATATAAATTGGAAACCAAAATGATCCCTAGATGATATATAAAGAACAATAAAATATATATACAACATATTTATGGTATATATACGAAATATAAACGCAATATATACAGAATATATATATATATATATATGCATAAGGGAAAAAAAATTACCAAATTTGTTTTTATAATTATTGTCTGAGAAAACGGTAGGTCGCAAAAGAATAAAGAAATAAAAATAAATATAACTTGAAAAAATTACAAATAATACACGTACACATATATACCCGCATACCCAAATATATATATACATATACACACATATATACAAACACACACACACACACACACACATATATATATATATATATATACAAGCTTGGTAGACTCCACTTACAATATTTATATTATTTTTATTTCTTTATTCTTTTGTGACCTGTTCCATAAAAAAGCCATTTGAATTTATATGGAAGGTCGGCCAAAGTGCTAAAAGTGTCTTTATATATATATATATATATATATATATATATGTGTATATATATGTATATATATATATATATGTATGTATGTGTATTTATGGGTTTTTTTATTTGCCTGTTTATTTCTTTATGATTATTTAGGCTGTGACATATATATCACTAAGGCACTATTTTGTAATTAATTTTTTCTCAATTTATATTTATATTTATTTTTATTTCTTTATTCTTCTGTGACCATATAAATGTTGGCTCCTCCCACAATTTTTTTTTTCTATGCTTACTATATATATGTATATGTTTATATATATATATATATATGTATATATATATATATGTATATATATGTGAATATGTATGTATGTATGTTTATTTTTGTAACCTATATATTGCCTTGATCTGTCCTTTCACTCCAGTGTTCCTGAGGATGTCATTAGACGAAAGCGCTTGAGCACCCTTTGTGTTTCTTTTTCCTTCGTGGTTTTATTCATCATATATATATATATATACTGTAGATATATTGACGATTGGTTAGGTTAAATCGTAATATTTTCGTTAGTTTTAACGTTTTATTTGATGGATTTATTTAAAAATTGTCTCCTAAAGATCCTAGTGTAGTTTACGTTCCCCAACTTTGACCTAGTGTAGTTTGTGTCCCCTTTTGCGTCACGGGGACGTAAACCACACTTGCTCCAGAACTATTTCTAAAAGTAAGTTTTCCTTCAGTAATGAGAGAAGTCACTGTGTGTGTGTGTGTGTGTGTGTGTGTGTGTGTTTGTGTGTGTGTGTGTGTGTGTGTGTGTGTGTGAAGATAATTCCTTTTTTGCTGGACGTAATCTTCTCGAAAAGTTTCATAAAAGAAAGGAAGTGAAAGAAACTAAATAAGCAACACTACGCTACAGCTGCAATAATGAAGCTTTTGTCTTTCGTTATTTAATCCTTGGCGCGAAAGCAAATGGGGTCTTCAAGAGTGACTAATCGCAGGAAGAGGGAAATTAGGAAAACAAACTCGGGGGCAAAAGGAAAGACAAATGAATTGATTAAAAACAAAATTGCGAACACCGACGGCTTATTTATTAATTCTCTCTCTCTCTCTCTCTCTCTCTCTCTCTCTATATATATATATATATATATATATATATATTTCAGAATGGGTTACGGGCCGCACAATTCATTCTATCATTCTATGGGATATAATGCCCGGTTAGGTCAACTATATGCCCTTGACAATTGGTTAGGTTAAGTTGTGATATTTCCGTTAGTTTTAACGAAAATATCACAACTTAACCAAACCAATCGTCAAGGGCATACAGTTGACCTAACCGGGCATTCAATTAACATAACCGGGCATTATATCCCATAGAAAATTTTTTGTTTTATTTGTCCTTTAATTTTTTTTGTTTTAATGTAATTGAATTTGTAAAAATGTTGTAGACCGCACGCTATAGTGTAAATATCTTTGTAGACCGCACGCTATAGTAGCACCATGTGATCTTCGGTTGGCACAAACTAACTTGAATCACTCAAGCAGATTTAATATAATCATCAGTTATACACGATGGATCAAAAGTCGCGCACCACAGGAATTTTCATTGTTGACTATAATATATTGAGTCTGTATAGAATTTAAATTTTGTACCGATTCATCGGTTTGTCGTACCTGTTATTCAAACATTAAAACCAAACTCACCCTCTCGTCTATTGTTAATGTCGCAGCCATCTCTTACCTAAAATAAAAAAAAATAACATAGTCAGCACTCAAAATATTTGCGCCACACTGTATAGTGTGCCTCTTGTACAGGTATGTCGCAACAGCTATAACAGTGAATAAAAACAGATAACAACAGGGACACACCGGACCCTGGAAAGGGAAACGTTCACCCTCGCCTTTTATATGCTGGGACAATTGGGATAAAATTGAGTAGTGTTTGCGAGAGAAATACTAAATGTTTATTGTATAAAATCTGATTAATTTTATAACATTACTACCCATACAAAAAGTAAGTTAATACTCTTATACAAAACAAATATCCAAAACCAAAATATGAAATCAAAAGAATAACAGAAAGAAGATCTATGGTACACACTCATTCAATAAGGTACAGTACATCAAAGTGTAAAAGTAAAAAAGATAAAAACAGTAGAAGTCATATATAAAAACCTTGCAGAAGATTAGAGATTGGAACTGAAACACATACAGGGTGTCCTGAATGTCTTGTTACACCTATGTAAATGTTACTCCAGTGTTCTGTAACTATGGTAATGAAAATATATAGGCGAAAACACTACGAGACATTTTATTTTATACAGAATTATACAACATTGTAGTTTATACATAGTTATGCGCGAGTTTATCATGTACGGTATCCAATGGATCTGTACGCAAACCATCGTTCTCACTGCACATAATGATTTTAGCCAGGTTCGGTGTGCTATGCTTCTCACCATTTTTGATGTTACGAGTTTAAAAGCATCCTTTACGGTTTCCTTTAGTCCGTCATTGGAATCATAACGTCTTTGAGAAACCTTTTCCTTTATAAATCCCCATAATGCATTGTCACAACTCGAGAGAGCTGGGCTTCTCGGAGGCCATTTTTAATGTTGCATTTTAATGTCCCAATCCATCGATCAGAAACACCTCATTTAAATATTCACGAACCCTCAAAGAATAGTGGGGAGGTGCTCCATCCTGTTGGAACCAAGCATCATTTAATATTCCGAGATTATATATAGGTGTAACAAGACTTTCGGGGCACTCTGTAGAACGAGTATAAAATGATGATTTGTATCAAATCATAGTTGTAGTAAGGCATATCTTATAACTTTAGGAATTAAAGAATAAGATAATGGAAATTAGTAACGATATACCACGGACGCCCCACAAACGACTGGACTAAGCATAAAATCAAAGAACCGCAATGTAAAGACTTGATACGTAACACATACTTAAAATCAATGTGAGACATCTAATTAATATAATGAATGACAGCATTATTAATAACATAAGAATAAACCAATACATATAATGTCAGCAAAGAAGAAGTGTATGAATCGGAAACACAGAGAAATTGGTGATTTTAACGAAGAGGTGAAGTAGGAAGAGAAATATACAGACGAAGGACATATGGAAACAAATTCTAAACGAAATATACTCCTACAACAATAAAGAAAAACTTCTATTAGCTACAATATATCCAATTGAAATAATTTAATACTAATGGAAACTTATTGAATCTAAAGATTATATTTCACTGCAATATTCTTACTTTTGAACTTTTGAACTTTTAATGATATTTCTTTGAAATATCTTCAAAAGTTGAAAAGTTATTCTACTTTCAAATTTGGTACAACGTTTAATTGCGTTTTCTGGCGTTTTTTACTTTTATCGTTTAGCCACTTCTTCCTCGGACGGAAGACACTTTGAAAAAAAACATGAAAATATTAAAAAAACAAAAAAAAACGAGAAAACCCAAACTAAAATTGTGAAAAGAAGTTTAAGTCAGTTGATATATATTAAGAACTTATCATTTCAAAACCAAGAAGATACCTCAGGCACTAAAAGATTAAACTGAAATAATTTGCAACATATCAGAATTGTATTATCGTTTCCTTTGTAGTTTAAACGCAATGAATAAAGAATAAAATTAAACGCTTTACAAATATAGATAATTTATATCCCAGTTTGCCTTCATTTATTTCATGTTGCATTTCTTCGTGTCACTAAACTTTTTAAAGGTTAACGGGCCGTTAACCTATCATATTTTCTTATAATTACATCAGGTACGATTTAATTATTATAATTACTAATCCTATAATTACTCTTTAGAAATACTTTATTTTAGCAAAACGACAATTAAGCTGGGTATTATTTCCAAAACGTCTGATGCACAAAATAATGTTTCATGCATGGTTTTTTTTTCAGCCTTAAACCCTTAAATTACGGTTCTTTAATATATATATATATATATATATATATATATATATATATATATATATATATATATATAAATTTAGGGTGGTCCTCAAAATCGAAAGTTGGAATTATTCAGCTCCCAGGGCCTCAATCTGTGAGGTTACCCATAAAAGCACTGTGGTTAAAAGTTCATTGAGAAATAATAATATTTACCCTGTGCTCATGAAGGTTGAAGTTTATAGGGTATACCAGCCTCCGGGTCCCCCCCATTTAAGGGTATTAGCCGCTCAGGGGCGTGGGTCTCATGGGTGCTGACGCCACTCATTGTCGCCCGGTTCGCAGCGTGGCCTTCCGAGCGTCCGGGAATTTCTTCCGGTGCTCTGCAACACCCAGGAGCATGTACTGCAGCTGGTCCTCCTTCTTCGTGTGGCGCCTTTTGTATTCTTGTGCCAACGCCACGGCCCGCTCGGCATGGTCGTTGGTCACGGACAGGTTCCGGACCACCTCGGCAGCCGCTTGGAATTGCTCGCTGTCCGGCCATTTCGACACATCCTGTTCCAGGAATCCACGTCGCAATTGGAGTCGGTCGAAGAACTGGCGAGTCCTCCCCGTCACGAATGTCTCTAATGACAGGGAAGAGCACGCCAGGACCGACGCTCTCTTGAGCGGGTCGTCCTCCTCCGTTGGCTCCTCCAACATCGCAGCAGTCATCGCCTTCTTCGTTTCCGGAGGAACATCGTCGTCGAAGAGAGCCAGGGCCACCAACTCCTCGGACAAGTACCACAGGTGGTTGGCGAATTTCGACTTGGCTGCTTTCGCCACCTCCTTGTCTTCGTATTTTTCCAGAGCCTGGAGGAGCCAGAGATCTCTCAGGGGGGCCTTCGCCGCGTTCGGGGCCTCCGTCCACGCCTTTGTGTAGAACTTCACGGCGAACACGCTCAGGCGCCGAACTCCGGCCTCTTCCTTGGCTGTGAGCCGTAACTGCCGCCGGAACATCCATACCTTCAGGGCGTACAACACCTTCGACATCCAGCGGGCCTGGTGCATCGCACCGGGCGCTCGGAACCGAATCCCACGGGGGGGCACTCCGCCGAGGAAGATGATGGTGAGTTCCAAGAGCTCGAAATAATCATCCCGGGGGTGACCCTTCTGCAAGGCCTTCTTGCAGAACTCGATGATGGAGTCTGCATCCTCCTCGACGATTTGACGAGCGTTGGCATCACTCATGACGTGGTCGTAATCTTCTTGGTTCACAAACTCCCATTGCGCCTTGAATCGCTTGAAGAGCTGAACCTCGGGTGCCAACGACGGTCCAAGGACTTCCGTGAAAACCGCACTGACAAGAAGCTCCAGGACATGGTGACGACATGCCAGATAGAGGAGGCTTCTCCCAAGTTCCTGCTCGATCAGCACGCATGCACCTGTGTTCTTTCCCGTGTTTGAAGCCGTAGTGTCGAACGAGAGGGCACCAACTTTGTCATCCAATCCCCAGTCTCGCAGAGCTTCCACCACAGCTTTGGCACAGTTTGCACCAGTACCGGAACCGAGCTTGGCGACCTGGAGGAGCTGCACCTCGCCGCCACAAGAGACCAGGATCGGGAGTCGATCAACCTGTTCCTTGGACGTCAGCTTCCCATCCCAGTGAACAACGAGCGCAGCTTCTCGATGGAAGGGCTCCTTGAGCTGAGCGGCAACTTGTTGGCGTTGCGTCATCCTCTGGCGCCGTATGGACGACCGGTTGATGTTCAACTCATCAATGTTGTGGCCAAGGGACCGAGCCGTCTCACCGAGCACGTAAACGGCGTCGCGGTCGGTCAGCTTCGTGCGGTCCAAGCTAGCCGCCAGTGCCGGTGATATGATATTCGCCGGCCGACTGCGCTTGGGTGGGCTGCAACCTCCGACAGCGCCACGGGTGGGAGAGTCGCTGGGGGGTGAAGAGCTCGAGCTGGAAGAGGCCAATTCTGCTGTTTGAGAAGTAGTGGCCATTTCTTCAGTCGCACGGCGCCGACGGCGTTGTTCAGCCTCCCTCCGCTGCGCAACATTGCGCTCTGTGCGAGCCAGGACCACATCAGCTCCTCCCATGGTCCCCCTGCGGCCGGGTTCTCGTTGGGCGATCAGGAAGGCCTTGTCCTCCTCGATGTTCATCATGTTCAGTGCGTCAGCGTGGGCGACATCGAAGAGGTTGCAGGACATCTGCTGGAAGGAGGCTTCCCGTGCAATCTGGGCATCTGAGCGTCGATTCTTGTACTTCTTGAGAAGCTTGTATTCGCCATACAACTTCTCTAGCTTCTCAGTGATGTGGTCTCGTCTCGTCGTTGGAATCAGCGCTTTCGTCCACAAGATAAGCACTTCATCAGCAACGGCCGTGACAGCCTCCCTCGTCGTCGTTGCCGCCTTCGTGCTCAGCTTGTGCAGAGTCAGGCCGAGTACGTCGCCGATGGACGGCAGCTTGCTCCCCGTGAGTGCAGAGACTGGCGTCACAAGGAAGTCTTTTGAACGTGTACTGGCCATTTCACCAAAATAACACCTGGGGAAGATACATTGGAAATGTTTAATACCAATTCTAAAGGCAAGCCAAAAAAAAACACTAATCTGTCAACGGTGAGAGCAACACCACACACAATCCGACCCTCTCAGCAAGGGGTGTCAACGGCGGCCCACATAGGGGCATAACTTCAACCTTCTTGAGCACAGGGTAAATATTATTATTTCTCAATGACATTTTAACCACAGTGTTTTTATGCATAACCTCACAGATTGAGACCCTGGGAGCAAGAGAAATATACGTTTGAAAATCCCCCCCTATGCTTGAGGACCACCCTAAATTAATACTGTATATAGTGACCTACGGATCACCAATTTCATGTGGCCAAGAAAGTAGGCTTACTATAATTTATGAATT